>DWAL01000092.1:0-15627 GCA_018230405.1 Heliconius hortense
AAATATTTCATCTCCTCGAGTGGGGATCGAACCCACAACCAGTCGATTTTACAGTACTGTACTGTAATTAAAAAATATAAAATATTTTTAAATAAAACAAAATAGCTTAATTTTTAAAAACATGATTTCATTTTATATAATAATTGCAACAATATTGCGCTTAATGTTTTATAAATTATATTTTCGTTATAGCAACTTTGTTATCTATTTTTCACGACGTCCATCTTTAATATTTGATGTGTTGTGTTGTTAAGAAAATTTATCAAAAAAATTAAATATAAATACGATATACACAATATACTGACTAATATTTTAGTTGTTATTTAAGTTCCAAGTTATTTTATCATTTTGTTAACTTTTGCTAAAGCGATAAGTTGATGTTTATTAAAAGTGTCACAGTTTCATTATCGTTTGTTCCACTAAAAAGTTTCACTTGTAATTCGCTGCTATTGACCTAAGTGCTAATTGGCCAACCTTCAAATGTTTTCTTCACCTTAGATTTAACTGATACATTGTGATTAACCGCGTCTATTTATCTCCCGTGATTGTTATTTTTGTTGTCAAAACAGATGAATTGTGAAAATGGATAAACTAATTGATATACAAAATGAGGCGGGAAGCTCGCGAGATTTAACGCTGGACACTTCTTCACCGCCAAGTGAATCTTTTATGACGGCTAATGAGAGTTCGTCAAAGTATTTTTCTCTTTCCGAAGTAGATTCTACACTTGGAATATCCCCCTCGAAGGACACATTAACGTCAAACACTGATACGGATTGCACACTAACAACTAACTCCGATTTGTTAGCCAACTTATCTCCGATCCCGAAAAAAGGTGATTTAGATAGTTATAGTATTGGTAAACAAATAGAAGCTGCTAATATTTTGTCAGGTGGTGTTAATATTTTTGATGATAATGAAAATTCTTATGATGAAAGTGAGCTTGTTATAGATGATAATGTCGCGGTCGAAGAAGAAAAACCTATTGAGAAATTGGATGACAGTACTATTCTCGAGAAAACGGCGGGAAGTTTCGACGGTAGCAACTTAGAAGCTTCTGAAGTGATAAAAAGTAAGGAAACTGAAGTGGTGCTACACATAGACGGGAAGAATGTTGATGCAATAGATATTGGTAATGGATTATATTTGTATAGAAAAGCTGGTGAGGAAGAACTTGGTGCTGTTCAGATTATTGATGATGATCAGCAACAGCCAAGCTTTAAGTTTTTAAAAGTGCGGTAAGTTTAATTGCAATATGAAATGAAATATGTTTTATTTTTTTTAGGTACATGCATGTAGAGCAAGATAGGTAGAGGGAACCTAATGTTAAGACACTGTCCCCCATACACTGATCAATTTTTGATAGATTAATACTTTATTCTCCCAAATGGGATTGAACCCACACCTATTGTGTTTTACAGTCAGATGCTGTTACTACCATCACACCTCATCCTACTATTGTATTTTGTTTAGATAAATTTAATTACTCTAAAGTTACAACCTTACAAAACTAAAGTTAGTCTAGAAATCATTCTATAATTATTCTTATTTCATATAAACAAAATGTTTCATATATGTGTGAGAAATGTTTATATAAAACATACTAATTTCTTAATTTAAAAAAATGCACATATAAAGTATATCATATCAGCTTCACGATGTATCCTGCACACTGCAGGATATAAGTGTTAAGACACTACATTCCCCACTTTCTGCCAAATTCTGGGGGTATTGTGTGTTGAGTGGCAGAACTTAATGCCACACTTGTCCTAAACACCAGAGCGAAGAAATAGAAACATAAATTTAAGTAAATATTTCATCTCCTCGACTGCGTAGTGGAAGTGGTGTCTGACTGTAAATGAGATGATTCTGGGCTTGTGTGAAACACAAGCATTGAATTATTTACATTTTCTTGCTTTGAAAATACACAGTTTGGTGTTGAGTCACTCAACACATCAACATGTCTCAAATTTGGACAGAAAACATAGAATGGAAGTGTCTTGACAGGCTAGATTTTCCTGCTGTGCAGGAAAAAGCCTGGAGTAGCTTAAAATATATATAATATTATTTAATTTTAATATATATTTTTTTAATAATTTAAAAACTACTTAGTTGAAATCTATCCATTCTTTCTAGTTACTCCTCTAGTGTAAAGCGAAAGAAAATTAAATTATATATATAATTTTATATTGCCATTATGGTGCAGTTGGACAACTGTGTACAATCACAATTATATTGATTCTGACTGTAAATGTGATGGTTGTGAATTAGATAGCCAGGCACAAGACTAAGTTATTTCCATTTCACTGCTCTGATAAGATCAAATGCAATGTTGAATTCTGTCACTCAACAAGCAAGGTCTTGAATTTGAGCAGAAAGTAGAGAACTCTGTTATAAGTGGAATACATTGTGAAGCTAAAAAACCATACAATTTTGATTATGCAAAGTAATGATTAAAAATAATTAACATACTTTACAATGCTACAATTGATTGACAATTTTACAATAAAATATATTTTTTTCATATAATCGCACAAAGAAAATAATATTTTATGTTATTTTGTTTACGCCTTGTCTTGTTACCAAAGTGAGGAAATAAGAATATGAAATTGTTGATTTCCTGGAGTGGGAATCAAACCCACAATGTTCATGTTTATAGTCCATCTTATGGGCCGTTGCAATACAATGGCTTTAAAATATATCATCTATTATATTTAGAAGATGTATAATAATTTGAATATAGTGGGATTCTAACACATGCCTCTTGAAATCTCAGTGGTCTATCCACTGACCTATATGTTCCAGTGAATAAATTACTACATATGGGTTAGTGGTCAGAGATTGGGAGAGAGTGTTGGAGCCATTATCGTTTTAACTCTTAAATTGTTATATATTTTCTAAAAATTATTTTCTTTCGTTAGTGTGGAATAACACTTCTAAAATATGTTATAAATATATCATATCCACTTGAAATTATAAAATATTTTAAAACAAATATCTTAATCAAATTATATTTATATAAAAATTTAAATATATTTTTTATTATATTACAGAGAAAACACTGAAGGAAATTTAGAAGTTTATGAAGAAATTGAAATAGAAATTCCAAAAGAAGTGGTTGGTTTTTTTTCTTAATACTTATATGTGAAGAATAGAATAATATAGTAGTCTTTATATATTTTTTTCTTATTTTCAGATTTCCAAGGAAGCAAAAAACGCTGAAAGTACATCTCATGTGCCTACTAAGGATATAAATAAAGTGATAAATGAGCCTTCATCAAATAAATTAAGTGATAAAATAAATGTAGCAACAAAAAATGATATAAACAACTTGGCAAATGAAGTCAGCCTTGAACTTGCACTTGATATTTTGTCAGAACCAAAATCTGATTTGAATTTAAATGGAAAAATGAAAAAATTTAATGAATCTCGTAAGTCACCCGTTATTGGCTCATTCACTCCAATGACATATCATTCTACGCCAAATAAAGAGGGCATACCGCTAACAAAAGTTATGGTCGACCAGCAATTGCATCCGAGTAGACATTCGGATAATGTAAAAAAAACTATAGAGGTTTGCACAGATAGCGGCAGACAAAAAGTGTCCGAAACATCCGTAAAAAATAAAGATGCTATAGAAATAATTAAACCAGATGCTATATTTGCAATTGAAGCTGTTAAAGAACATGTAAAAGATATAAGGGAATTAGATATCAGCGTAAATACTAAGGATATCGGAAAAAGTACAGAAACAGAAGTTGCTAACGAAGATAATATTAAATGTCAAGAATCTCTTGAAATTAGAGATAAAATAGAGCAGGACACTGTTTTGTCAAAAGAAGAACCTAAAAATAATCTGGAAGATAGTTTAAAAGATGTCTCAACTGAGGAATTTAAAAAAAGTCCTAAACAGAATGATAATGTTGAGATTGTTCAAGATATAACATTAAATGATAAAATTAACTTAAATCCAAATCCAGAAAAACAGAAAAATGAAGAAGATGATGTTATTGCAAGTAAAGAAATTCAAGTTCTCAACGTTAATAAAAATGAGAAAACTGAGCTCGTTAAGGAAAATATAAAAGAAGACATTATTGGAATAGATAGTACTTCACTCAAAGATGAAATAATAATTGTGGATAACGAAAAATGGAATGAAGAACACCTTAAAGGACCTGCAGTTAAGAAAGAAAAGAATATTAATTTGCAAGACTGTGAAGTGATTGATATATCTGATGAAGATTCATCACTAAGAAACTCCATTGAAGAATCGAATTTAGTTATTGATGATGAAGTTATAAATATTACAGACAGTATAGTGGAAACAGAAAATACTTTGGACGATTTAGATAAAAATAAAGTAATCGCTGAAGAAACTGTGGATAGTATGTTAGAAAGCGTAAAAGAAAATGAACATTTGAATGAAAAACCTAAAAATGATGAGAGAGGCAAGGACTCTGGCAATGAAAATATAATAAACATTCCAAAACATAAAAATAATGATAAAATTGAAGCAGCCAAAATAGATCCTAATGTTAATAATAGTGGTATTGAACAACTACCACTACCAATACCTTTAAAGGATTGTATAGTTAGTTCTCAGAAAATGACAGTTTCTCCTAAGAGCAATAATGAATGTGTTGATATAGATCACCTTAATGATGATATAAAAGCGAAATCTCAGGTACATGTTGAAACTAACGAATCTGAAGTAGATATTAAAAAATGTAATCTTGAAATCAGTAAATCTGACTCTTGTATTATGAAATCCGATTGTGAAATTAGAAAATTTCATCCTCAAATTAAACAATCAGATCTTGAAATTAGAAAAACTGATCCTGAAATAAAAAAATCTGAACTTGAAATCGAAAAACCTATTCCAGAAATAAAAAAATGTGATGCTGAAGCCATAAAAAGCGATGCACAAACTAATAAGAATAATAAAATCGTTAATTCGATGGAAAGATGTAATGTTGTTCCAGAAAAACCAAATCCATACAATTTAAAACAAGAAAAGCAATTTGTGTCTCTAAAAGAGGCGGTAAATAATGCATCATGTCCAGTTAATAAAGAAGTAAATTTGATACGTAAAGATTCTAATGTAACGGAAGTTAAAAATCATAGCAATCAAAATATTTGTATAAAATCTTTAGTAGATAGAAATAAAGTTGAAAAAAATAATGATGTAGCAAAAAAGGCTGCCCCAAAATCAAATATTAATAACAACAGCGCTGTCCCTTTTGGAAAATGGACAGAAGCCAATAGACAAGAGTTTTTGAATAAAATAAAGGAAACAAAAGTACCATCGACTAATACTAACAAGCAATTGAAACAACCAAATGATTTAAATAGAAGAGATATTTTAAAGAAAATTGATAGTCAAAGACAAACATCCACTGTAAATACTAAAAGTGACTTTGGTTCGTCTAAAATAAATACTAAGAAAGAATCAACAGTATTTTTAAACAAAAATCATAATGCCCCAACCAATATACAGGAACCGAAGGTTACGGTAAAAACACAACAACCATTGACTAAACCGAAACCAGTTATACCTAAAAAGGTGCAAACTGATGAATCACAAATTTTTGTTCCAGTAATGAATAATCAAGATTTAATTGATATAACTGTTGAAGGTATTATCAACAGACCAATTGTTGGCAAGCCATTAGATGCAGTAACAGATAAATCTTCGACATCAGATAAACAAGAAGAAAACTCTAAAGCTCCGATGGATGATATTGAAATGAAAATGAACGAATTACACGGCATGTCAAGTGATGATAAAATGAATTCTGAAATCGTACAAACCATCAATAATGATAATACAACGTACTCAAAAAAAGATACTAAAGTTACTAAAAGTAGCAAAATACCCAGTTTAATACCATTTAAAAATAAAGACCATCCAAACATTAAAGATAATGTTGCAGAAGAACCTTCGGATGAAGAAATTATAGAACATGAACCAATCACGGGAGATATAGATGGTAACCGACAAAACCTAATGTGTTTGTTGTCAGGCAAAGAAAAAGTTTCCGAAAACAGAAAAGAAGCAATAATCACGGAAAAGGATTTTGACAAGTTTGCTAGACGTAATTCCATAACTTACGAAAATCGATTGACGGTTAATTTTGATGGTAAAGAGCCTCATAATGTTATACAAACTGTAGTCGAAAAGGAGCCACCGGTTAAAAAATTATCTAGGAATGAGATGATGCTGGCTGAGTCAAAAGCAAAATCGACTAATAAACAACAAATTGCAATGAGGCATAATCAATCGAGTAAAATACCTACGAACGTGAAAACTGTAAATGAAGAAGATGCAATTAATAAAACTTATCAGTCTAAAGTTCAAATAGCATATCAGTCTGCGTTGACTGCCAAGAAACACTTAGAATCCCCCATTCCGATAATAGAAGATAAACCAGTTCAAGTGGTTTATATGGATTCCAATATGGAGTTCCCCTCTGTACAGCTGAATGTGCAAGGCCAAGATTTGTCACCATCTAAAAAAAATACATCTGAACCTGATATAGTAAATAGTGCTTCTGAATCTCTTGATTCTGATGTAGTAGAATCTAATTTGGAAATCAGAACAGATGATACAAAATCGAAAAGTAAACATCAGAGAAAGCAAGTGTTGACTCCCGTTGAAGAACCCGAATTAGAATTAATTGAGCCTAGCGATTTAGGAATTGAAACGTCACCTAAAAAGAAACGTAAATTAGAAGATAAAAGTGAGAAAATAACTAAGAGTCTCGTGCCAAAGAAAAACTACTTACTGAATCGCAACGTTATTGAAGATAAAACTACAAACTCTCAAGAAACATTGAAAATCCCTGTCAAGGAACCTGAAATTGTCAGCGAAACGTATACAAATCATACGGTCGCTATATCTGCGTTGGATAATTTAGTTAAAGCGGCAGAATTAATTGAAAATCAATCGGAACATAATAACTCTTTATCAAGTGTTCGTTCAACGGATAGTCCCGTTACTACTCCTATTAAAAGAGGTAGAGGTCGTCCAAGGAAATACCCGTTGCCTGAGTCAGGACCTGAAGGAAACAAAGTTCCTAGTCCTCAGAAAAAACCGCGCTTAATAGATGCAAAACCTCCAAAGAAAGAACTAGATGATTACACAGATTCAGATGAAAGCAGTGACGGGGAGATTGTGAAAGAAAATTGGACAATGGGCAAAATTAATGAAAACATAGTTTGCCCAATTTGTTCAAAACTATTTAGGTCCGAAAATGTAGTATTCAAACATGTTAAGCATTGCACTGGCCCTTCTCCCAATAGATCTGACTCTGATAAGAGAAGTCCGAGAAGGTACAGACGAGATGATTCACGTGACTCTGATATGAAATCGATAGATAGTGATACAGATACTACGGACGATGAGGAAGAAAATGTTAGACGTCGCAAAACGAATTATAAAATTTCTAAAACTATAAATGATAATGAAGATGTCATAATAATTGATGATACGCCATTGAAAGAGAGAATAGAAAAGAATTTACAAAAATCAAAAGTTCCAGAAGCCAAGAAAACTATAACAAAAACGAAGAGTCATTTTAGTAGATCAAATAATCTAACTTGTGAATTCTGTGGAAAAACATTCAGACAGCTATCATATTTAGTGAACCACAAATTGCAGCACAAAAAAGAGATTAGGAATCAGGAAAGTAAAGAACAGGCACCAAGTAGATCTGTTTTTAGTTGCGAAGTTTGTAAAAAAGAATTTAGAAAACTTCACCACTTAGTTCAGCATAGAATTATACATAATCCGACTTCAATGAGTCATAGGTCATTGAGAAAAAGTTCTTCTGAGCAACGTGATAATAAACCATTGAAAAATCCATCCGGTTCGAAACATGCTGATGATACCAGTGCAGGTTTTCGATGTGAACCTTGCGACAAATCATTTAGAAAATTACATCATCTCGTAGAGCACAGAGAAACACATGATGGTATCAACAAAAAAGGTTCTAATACACAAAGTCCCAATGAAATTACTAATAAACTAGTAACATATAATTGTGATAAGTGTAAGAAAATTTTTAAAAAGCTACAAGATTATTTGGAACATAAAGATCAACATTTAGAAACTAGCTCTGAAAAGTCGGATGATAAAAGCGTAAAGAGCTCACTGTCAACTAAAGATATCATTCATGAGTGTTCGCTTTGCTACATGGTGTTCCCTAATGAACATTCTTTGAACAAGCATACTGTCATTTGCTTAAGAAAAAAGAAACAATCAGCAGCTAAACAAGCAGCAAAACAAAGTGAAAATAAAGAAACTACAGATACAGAAGAGCCTATGACCGATGATACGAAAGATGAAGAATCTAATAAACCAAGTGATGAAGAATATAACAAACCAGGCGATGAAGTAAAAATCTGTGATACTATACTATTAAAAGCTGAAAATGTGGAAGTTATAGAAAAAGAAAAAACACCAGTTATCATTGAAAAAGTAACAGAAAGTGCAGATAAAATAGAAAGAAAGAACAGTTCCACGGAAAAAAAACCTAGCGAAAAAGAAATAAAACCAGAAAAAAGAAGCAACCCTGAAACTGAAAAAGCAAACACTGATCTTAACGATTGCGAAACACCAATTAAAATTAAAAAAATCGAACAAGTGAAGAATATAGTTACTATTTCTGATAGCCCTGTGCCTAAAAAGAGAACACCGTCAAAAGAAAAAAGTAGTGCAACTGTTACTAAACGACAAAAATCTATAAACGCCCCGCTTCCAGTTGTCGACGAAGCGACTCATTTAGAATCTACAGACGAAGATGAAATACGATACATGCTGAATCCAAATTTTAAAGGAGAAGAAAGCACCGAAAGCAAATTATTTATGAAAGTGAATGCCAAAAAACGTAATTCACTACAAATAGAACGACCTAACTCGAAAGACTTAATGAAACGAAGAATTTCATTACAACATCCGCCGAAAATACCGCGATTAAAAGCGAAGGCAATAGAAGCCCGGCCGATTAATTCTCTCGCTGTTGAGAAAAAATTAAAGATGGCCGTCGCAAAACCATTATCGCCCATAGATTCTGACGATAGTGATGTAAAATATTCATTCCCAAAATCAGAGAAAGATGAGGTGGAAAATGGGGAGAAAAAAGTTAAAAAGACGTTGGCTGACAAACGGAAATCACTCAGTGGAATTGCAAAGAGAAAGTCACTAGGGAAGCATAAAATAGCTACGCCCATTAATAACACCAAAAAGCGTAAGTATTGTTTATTATTTTTTATTATTAACTTCACGCTGTATCCCGCATGTAATAGGTTAAGCAGTAATCATAGTTTCAAAATACTATGATCTCTTTCGCCCGAAATCAAGAGATGCCCATTAGCGGGAATTGATTATTTTCATTTTCTCGCTCTAGAAACAAGACAAATGACGATATTTAATTACGCCGCTCAACACGCAACATCTCGAATTTTTGGCGATAAGTGAGGAACGGAGGAAAGGACTGTCTTTACTCTTAGTTCCCTCTGCATACACTGCCATACTGCATACAATGTGAAGTTAAAAAAATTAAAACTGTGAAGCTTAAATAAATATGTGTAATTGTTTGCGCAACATTACAGGCACAACAGAGATCGAACACCGGTGTGACTGCGGACAGTTGTTCAGTAGTGCAGCACTACTTTCTAGACATACAACCCTCGCGCATACACCCCCTCGGATACGACGACGACGTTCCCCACCACCCCCTTCCCCTCCCAGGGCTGACCCCCCGAGGGTAAAACCCAAACAGACAACCGTTCAAAAAAAGCTCAAAACAAATATTACCTTGAATAAACCTAAACCTCCTATTACAAAGTCAAGTGTGAGTGAAAAAAGTGCTAGTGATGCCCCAAATGTTGAATTCGTTGGCAAAAAGCTTAGGAGTTCCGCGCACAGGGGAGTTCCCGTACCGGACAAGATGAGAAAGATCGTAGATAAGTTAAAAAAGTAATTTTGGTAAGTTGACTGAGATGAGGAGTTGATGGCGTAGTTGGGTGGCACGTAAACACTCGTCAATGTTAAACTTTTAGGTTTGTGGACAGGTTTTGAACCTGTTACCACTAAACAGAGACGTAAATAAAGTGAAGTGATTTCTATAGTGCCTAAATAGGTTATTCCTGGCTACGCATGTGGGATTTCTGAATATTTACGAAAGGCTAGATTAGAATAGGGGACGCTAGTATGTAGATGTAATCACGCATCACAAGCGCTCACAATGATGTAACAAACGGACCATTGTTTAATAAATATACATATTTTTCCTATTTCGGCATGTTTAAAAACACCAAAAAGATTATTTATAACGTGATTTGAAACGTTATTTCACATAGAAGTAGCTAGGGCAAGAACTTTAGAATATTTATAAATAAATTGTCTATATGAGGGTGTTCCCCTCGTTAGTATCATAATATATCCCTAGCTATGTCTATATCGGTGTCTATATGTAAATTTGCAGACTTAAGAATCATATTATATAGGTATATATTTTGTCAATTTGTTCTAGATATAGATATATGTGAAAGATTAATTATTTATATTTTTTATTAGTTTAAGTGTAACATCCTATTGAGGCCGTTGTGGCAGACGCAGCAGCATATTGTGTGATTATAAACGCGACGGTTACTGGTTCGATTCCCACTCGGGAATTATTTTCATTACTTCACTCTGGTAAAAAAACAAAGCGCGGCATCGAGTCCCATGCAAATTTGGGTCGTATGTGAGGAACAAAGTGTTAATATTGGTCACCTCTGCCTACCCTGCTACATACGGAATACAGCATAAGAGGCCGTTCAAGTTTGCAATTATTGGACACCCCCATGTCATCAAATATAAGCAATCCTCTTAAAAATATTTAATTGAACACGTCTAAAATAAGCAAACCCAAAAACCCCCCGCCCCCCTTTAGTGCTTACGTAATACTTGAACGACCTCTTAAAGTGTAAAAACCGTTTTAGTTCTTTAATGCAGTGCAGCTTTAATTTAACTGTTGTGTATTTTAAGATGCTGCACAAACAAAATGGTCACTAATATTTTGATGAAATGAAAATTACTATTTCGTACTGAAATATTGAATTTTAAATTATAATTCAAAGTTTTTTTTTAATGGAAAATATTTTATAATATAACTTTTGAATTTGTATACCAAAAAAAAAAAACAAATTGTTGTATATTCATAAAATGTTGAAACTTTTATGTGTATACTAATTTACACTTTTTTTTATAAAATAAATATATACATCAACATCGGCCTTAGACATGTATTTTTAGTTAACATATGACATTTGTAGTAGTTTAACATAAATGTCTGTTTTATGAGAAAATATATAAAATAATAATGATATACTGAAACTACCATTTCGAATAACAAGTCCACTTTGTTACCATTAAGGCCTTCTAACAAGCAAGGCTAGTGCTAATTTTACTTTCAACTTTAATTTCATCGACTTTCTTGATTAGATCTCTACATTTTTAATGAATAAGTTTATGTTGGTGTTGCCATATGTGCTGATGATTAAATTGTGATAAAAATTGGCTTCCGATTGTACTTAACCAAATTTTGGAAATTTATTAACATTGATGTTGTTGGAAATCATGACTAAAAGACTTTGTGTGTGAGTTTTAAAAAGTGATTGGCAACACTAGCCCTGTTTTTAGTTTTAATGCACAATCTCATAAATATTAAAAATAAATGTAGAGCAATCAATGACAGATTAAATTAATAAGAGTTGTTAGTCCTAAAACAATGATACGAATTTGCCCACTCTACAAAAAGTGTGAAATTTTTATAAGAAAATAAACAAAAACATTATCTTAAAATTATTAAATGAATAAATATCGAGACGATTTTGAAAGTCCAGGGTAAAATTTTGCACATAAAATAGACATATCGGAATTTTCGTTTTGTATATGTGATGTATTGATCATAAGTTGAGATGTCAAGAGCTTAAAAAATATGTTATGTTATTTTTTTAAGGTATTGTGAAATTTGCTATTTTATAGCAAATGATGGAGCTTCCCTTCAGAAAGTACTCAAATGCTTCGTAGTCTATTAGGTTAGTAAAGATCTAAATTCAACTTATAGACTTAACCCTTAATCGGATACTGGAAAATATTTTCCTCCCAAAGCAATCAATAAATCTAAACTTGCAAAAGTAATATATTACTTTTGCAAAGGGAAATATATTAATTCTCTTTCGTTTGTTACAGTAATATATTAATTGTATAAATAGTATTATCTAGTAGGACATTAGAAATTTAAAGCCAAACATAAATTATGAAATAAATTGATTTGGTGTACTGCCCGTTTAAGGGTTAAACCCTACATATGAATGATTTTAATATATAAAGTAGATTATAAACGAAGTTGTATTTTGGGACTCATAATATAAACATGTTGAATAGGAAATACAATTGACCACACGGTAGCAACTCTTAACCCTTCTTGGTTTTCTAAAATCGACCAACATAAAAAAATGTTTATAATGGTAATAATATATACTGTTTTTAATTTTAATTGATAATGTTTATTCAATTCTCGTGACTAACAAATTTATGTTATTAGAATAAAGAGTAGTGTCTTTTAAAATGATTAAGCATTTAACATAGATTTTATATATGTAGATGATATAATTATTTTTAATATGAAATTTTCATTGATGGGTTATAATGTCATAAAATGTGCTGTTTACTTTAAAGTTTCATAGTTAAATGGTGTTTTATTAATAAAATATTCTGTGTTGTGTATGTTGTAAGAGATATAATTTGTAGTAATTTTTGACAATAAATAATTACATTCATACATTGTTTTCATTATGTAATATAGAACATTCATTTATACAGATATTATTTTCTGCATTCTTCTAGCTATTAAGTACCCGCGACAATTCTAACCGCAAGTACTATGTAAACCATTGAATTGATTATCGTGATATAATAATACTTTCTCATTTTATTTTATAATTCAAATCAGTAGTTCCTGAGATTAGCGCGTGCAACCCAAGAAATTCTTTAGTTCTATAATTATTAGTACAGATGCGATCCATTATTTTACACTAAACTTAACCTCTTTCACAAATAATATCGACAATACTGGGCTCCATTAATTGTGGATCGACGCATCGTATCTGAGCGGATGCGAGCGCGTCCTCCAATAATGCGTTCAATAACCTTTCATCATTTCCCATACACGACAATCTCTGTTGAAGAAAATGTACGTCAACTTGCAATTGTTGTAAGCCATGACGACTGAAAGTGCGTAATCTAACGCATTCTACTAATGATTTTAATGCGACTTTTAAAGCTCCATTTGACAATGCTGCCCTGTCAGCACCAGCCGGACTAAATACTTCAATCCGTTCTGAGAATATTCTGTTTATTGGTGAGAACGATGAAGGAGCCCGAGACCATATGGTCCGTCGACTTGAATCACTTGATGGTTTTACACTAGTCGGGAATAATTGCGAAGCCGCACTGTCTGCACTAGCAAGAGTTTCCACTACTCTTCTACATACTGCCCTAGGACCTCTCGGCTCTGGTGCTCTTAACCAATCTCGGGCTAAAACAGAAACTCTTAGCATTTGAGCTACAGTCTGCCCAATAAATACAACTTCCGAATCTAACGCAGTTTGGGCAGCAGTTGATAAATTAACCATAATAGTGCTAGTATCCTTCTTATCCATAGTTAGCCCTGGTGCTGATTCTTCTAGTAATTTTAATAAATGATTATGTAATGTAGTCACTCCATTGTCTTGCATTTCAAGACATAGTTTTGCTAATATTAGTAGCAGTTCAAATGGAATGTTATTAGATGTCTGGAAGGAAGCTAAGTTTTTAACCATGTCAGATAGATTGATCAAAGTTTCAGAGATCACTGTCCAACATGCATCTGCTACGGCCTTCCCACACCAAACTTTTAGTCCAAAAGACAGTTTATTTTGGAGGAATGCCATTAAATCTAATAGAGAAGCTTGTACTTTTTGCATTAAGTGAATTTGCAATGAGTTTAAGATATCTTTAAGATCTATGCTTTCAGTACCTTTACTGGCAAGTGACTGCCTTATTCTCATTAAATTTTCTTTAAATTGTGTCTGAATAGATTGATATTGCACAGTGGCCTTATGATTTATACATTGTATTACAACATCTAAAGCTTTATTAGAAACAGAATCACTCAAGATGATTTCAGACATAGCTTGTAATTTCCTGAAGAATTTATCCAATCCCCTAATCAATATTTCTGTTCCAATATTTTCAGGTTTTTTGACAACATTTTCAAAGAGATTAAAAACTTGACTCATGACTTTATCAGCAAATTCTGGAAGATTAACATTTTCCTTGTCTTGAAATATATCATGGTAGCATGAAATTACAATACCTAAGTCAGCCAGTAGAGTATTATTGCATTTCTCTACCCATTCTAATATATCTGAACTGTCAACAATAGAATGTAGGTTTTTTAAATGTTGATTCAAGCGACCTTCAGCACAGGTTAAAAATATATCCTGCAATGAGGAATCAGTTTCCTGTAACTGTCGTAACAAGCCTACACTTTCAGCTAATTCTGATGCAGAAGTATCAGGATTAAGAATTCTTTCATGTAAAGTTTTTTTTAAATCACATATTATTTCAGAACATTCTGTTTGAATACTCTGAAAAGAGGGCTGGTTTCCATATTTTTGTAAAACTCTCTGGGCATGTGTATAATCATTGACTGCATCAACATATCTATTTTCTTGCACAGCTTTGTTCAATTGAGAAGGCAGTAAAAAAACAAATTGTAATTTATCCAGCAGCTGCCGAGTGCTACATAATCTGTTTACTGTATTTCCACTATCCTTTAGATTATCAGATATTTTAGAACTAAATGCAGTTATATTATTTATATTTTCACTGAGTTTATTCATCTCTTCTTGCATTATTTGAAAGTCAGATCGCATTTTTCGCACAGTTTCCGTTGCTGAAATAAATTTATTGTAATTTTCGTAAACTAAGGTCTGCATTTCAGATTGTAAATATTGACTTTGTGTTACAACTTCAGCTTCTTTGTCCATCACTTGCCTGAGTGTAGCACATTTTAAAAGACAATCTAAATACATTTCTGAATTAAAACTACTTCCATCGATGTTTAGAGGATTTTCGCTATCTTTTGGGGATTCAGCCATTGCTCTTAATTATTAAGCATTAAATCTTAAATTCAAAAATTTTACGTCAATACTAGCTTTATTTTTTTAAATATGTTTCAGAAACTAAACTAATTTAACAATTGACATTTGGCAATGCCAATTCATGTTGTTTTGCTTTTGACGTCAAAAATTTGAGGTCAAAAGCATAGCACCATGAATTGTCATTGTTAAATGTGTAGTGAAGTGAAAAAAAGTATGTAAGACAAAATGGAAATTAAAATTATAATAGGATAGAAAAAACTTAGAACAAATTTAATATATTTTAAGAAGATTAAAAATGATAATGTAGTTTAACCACGAAAGTAATTCAAATAAAAAAATAATAATTGTGTTATGCCACTGGTGAAGCCAAATGCATTAAATTATCTCTCCAGGTCTAGATGTTAGACACAAACAAATAACATAAAGTTTGTA
>DWAL01000093.1:0-15583 GCA_018230405.1 Heliconius hortense
CTAGGTTCCCTCTGCCTACCCTGCTGTGTGCGGGATAAAGCGTGAAGCTAATTTTAATTTTTAATAAAAGTAATAAATTACTTATAGTCTTACTCATTATAGAAATCTTTATTCAAATATAAAAACAGAAAATACAAGCTGATTTATTACTAGATTTTTTTTTAAATTATTTGACGTAAATGTAAAGTTATTACGTTAATATGAAGTCTGTATTTTTTCTTTGGTACATTAGCTTTTATAGGAGAGTGGTGCTAGTCAATACCAAATAAATCCAGGGTCCAACCGACTGAAGTTAGGACTTAGGACCCCGTGGATTTACTTTTAATTTAATATAAACAAATATATATATATATATAGGGTGTGTATATATATATATATGTAGGGGTATATATATATATATGTAGGGGTCCAAACCAAATAAATAACACAATCGATATTAATGTAACTTAACGGGTCTTAAACATAACGTGGCGATAATTAAAATAATATATTGATTTCTTACATAGTATTTTTTTCTATTATCTAATAAAAAATCCATCAAAAAAATTTATATAACAGTTATGGAATTCGCATTCACAGCTTTGGAAGAAAAGCGGCGCCAGTCCCAATCAAATAAATCGTATAATCGATATTGATGTAACTCCACGTGATTTACTACTAATTCCTGGCGGTGGTGTAACAATGCAAGGTTTGAAACATAATGTGGCAGTGTCCATTTTGTTTATTTACCACTGGTTGGCTGGCATCGGACATTTCTTCTACAACGGCAACGTAGAGGACTCGGCTACTGCTGAAATATCAAGAGCTCAGATCTGGCAGTGGATACGATTTTCGGTAAGATTTTTCTTTTATAGATGAATGTTTCACTGATAAAAATTTTTCAGCGATAAACAACGATGGTTTTTTCTACTCACTAGTTGATGTAATAAGTAACTTTTAAATAATAAGATTTACTGCGCTCCACATTTTACAATGCCGCGCCTTTGCCCTTGTATGAAATATGAAAATATTAATAAATAATAATTCATTTTCCCGAGAGGGTTCAAAAAAATCAATTTAAATTTCATAAAAATATCTTTAATAGATTAAAACTGGAATAGGTTGTAATTGTCCTAACTTTCTTACTGTAAGGAATATGGACAAACAATTAAATGTTTCATTTATCAAACCTCAAAACCGTCGCGTTGTCCCACTGCACCACAATGACAGTATTTAATAAAAACATGTTTTATTTTCCAGACACATCTCGAAGACGATTCGAAACAGGTTAATCCAAAACTAATAGAAAAAGTTGCATCAAATTTTGTCTTACACGCTCACAAAAACTTGTGTCGTTCAAACGCTGAAAGGAAAAGAATGAATGCAGCCAAATATATGAGTATGGAACTATTTCTTTGCAGAAATCCACCTGAATTCATTACAACTTATCTCAATGATAATCATAAATTTAGAACTTTGCATAATAAAGCACTACTTAGTAATCTTTAAATAAATATACCTATTAATTAGAGACCGTCGCGCGTCGTGGCACAAGAGTGACTTTATTCGACGACGTTTGTGGGTTCGATTCCCACTCGGGGAATGAAATATTTAATATTTTCATTACCACGCCCTGATAACAAGGCAAAGTGCTGCGTTAAGTTTCGTCACGCAATGCGACAAGAATTCGTCGGAAAGTGGGAAACGGAAGTATTTTATACTCGTTGCGTGTTAAGTGGCGATACTTAACGCCGCACTATGATATTTTATAGTTACGATAGGTTTTGGGATTCAATTGTATTTATAAATATTTTATATAGAAAATTAAGATATTTTACCTTTTTATTTAGATTTATAGTCTTATTAATAATGGGATATACACATTGCTGTTTATATGTATCTATGTACATGTTGTTATTTTTATTTAATTGGGATATATTTTTGGTTTATTAAAATTATTAGATAATTAATATATGAATTGCAGATTTTAATATTAATTTCAACTAGGAAATTTGTGGGAAAAAAACCTTAAAGCATAGGAAGTATGCCTAGTATAAGACTTCATATTAATAAAATTAATATATCTTTAAATTATATTTTGTATGCATGTAAAATAATAAACCGAGTACTAATTTAAAGTCCAGTGACTGTATTTGTGTAAAAAATGTGCAATATATAAGCTTTAACGATACCAAATTGAGGCCAGTCGTGGCACCGGAGCACAAGCGTGCGACTGTAAAGAGGAAGTGTAGGTTCGACGTCCACTGGAAGAAAACAGAATATGAGACATATTTGGGAAGTATTCAGTAAAGATGAGAGATGAGAGATGGTTACGGAAAGGCGTATTGCTGTCAGTAGCAGTCATGACGCCCTAGCTGCATTGACGGCGAAACGTCAGCATAGCCCGTAACGTTTAGCACTTCGATTTCTCTGACTACCCCGCTAGGGATACAGCGTGAATACAATAGATTAGATTTCATCTCTTCGCTCTGATAATGAGGCAATGTGTGACATTAAGCTCCGCCACTCAAACGCAATGGCTCTGGAAATGTCTTAACACTAGATCTCCAGATTTCTTCTGTATTGTGTTATTTAATGTTTCGAGAATCGAACAGCAACCGTGCGTTACAATCACACCCTTATGTCCCTTCGCCACGACGGCCTTAAAAATATGTGATGCCAAATTAGTAATTATACATACCAAATTGTTGTTATTAAATAAAAAACTTATTTTTCTTATTACTTGTTTTATTTAACAATAAAATATATTGTGTATATTCTTTAAAATAAGCATTCGTGTTGGAACGTTTAGAAAATTGCTAAAAGCATTTTAAAATCTGTTTAAGTATTATTTGAATATTATATTTAAATTAAAACAGCATCCGGTCGTGGCTTCGTTTCCAACTTTGGGTGTCGAACCCACAACCATCGCGTTTTTAGTCAATCGAGCTATGTATTTATCGGATACCGAAATATTATGATAAAAATTATTTTAAAGTAAATTTATGCTATATTCATCAAAATTGCAATAAGATTCTTTAATTATTTTTTTAACACTATGAACTTTAAACTTGTGCTTATATAAGAATATCGCTTGACTATAAAAATATATCTTTTAGGATATAATGTCTTTTATTTTACTAAACTTAAAATTTATATTTAAAATTATTAATTTAAGCGTTTAATAAGAAAAAGTTATGAATATGAACACGATTAAGTATACATTTTCAAAAACAATTTACATAAGTATAATGTCTTCTAGGGATCGTATTTTTGACATAAGTGACAGAAGTTAAAAAAAAATCAATTTTAAAACCTACTGTACAGATTTTGACTTTTTTGTTTTAACTTTTTTGTTTTAAAACTTTTAGTCTCCGGCGACATATAGGCTTTTTAGCAGCCCGTCTAATCAATATAATATTGTTATATAATAGCCAAATTATACAATCATAAATTACAAAAATTGTAGTTTGTGATATTCTGATGTATAAGCTACATTGCCGAAAAAAAATATCTAAATACAATCCGTAATTTTTGCGTGTAAGTGGAACTAAAATCCATCCATCCTACACAAACTCTCACATTAATAATATTAGTAGAATATTAACAACGTTAGTAAGTATGAGCATTTTCTGGTGACATAAAAAGATCACTCAACACGCAATGCCTCCAGAATTCGGCGGATAATGGGAAACGGAGTGTATTCACACTAGGTTCCTTAAGTGTCTTTCCTACTCTGCTGTGTACGGGATATATCGTCATGCTGATTTTTTTAATAAAAAGATATAAGCCTTAAGAAAAGTTGTTCACCGTTATGACCAGCTTCTGTTGAACACTTTTTTTTCAATATATTGAGGCGTAAACATACAAATTTATAGGTACTGTTTATAATTACATGAATTACTAGAATATAAATGATATGTACTTCAATAAACAGTGTGTATAAAATACGATGCAGTTCATTTTTGTATTAATTCAAAAGAAAAATCGATTATTTATTCGATTTTTATCTCTTTACCTCTTATATCATTCATGGTCAAAATTTATTATTTTAATTAAATCAACAAACCAATACATACAAGTAATATAATAATATTAAAATAATTATTTTAATATATTTCGATCACTTTTATAATTTTGTTAATAAACATTAATTTATATAAACTACAAAACTTACAGGATCAGTTCTTATAAAGGTATGCATGTCAATTTATGATTCAATATTGTGTTGAAATCCACCAAGGAAATTATATAATATAATTACATATATGTTAGAAAAGTGAAAAAAAAAAAAGCAAATATGTTTAACATTTCGAATTTATCTATTTTAAAAGTAAGCGCAACAGAAAACTACAAAAGCAAATAATAATAATAATAAAAAATAATAAACCAAATTATTAAAAGGAAACTAACGAATAAATTATAACGCTTACATAAAAGAGAAAGCATCAGAGAAGTACTTAATATTAAATATATTGATATTCATATTTTACATGTTTGTTCTTTTTGTTACTTGAAAATTAGATATTACTTTCATAATCATGCCTAATTCATTAGAAGAAAATATATTCATACTTTTTTTTTAGTAAACTTGTAACTTGTTGTAACCAGAAAGATATAAAAATAATTAATAATCGAGTTCAAATTCTTACAACTTACAAGCAAACTTTTATACATTTTCTAAATTTTATTCCCAAGTGTGAAATAATACTACAAAAATATTAAAATCAAATAACAATATAATCGTCCACCACTGATTAAGTAATATATACAATATAACCATAATTAAATAATGTGATTTACACAGAAAACCACAATGTCTTAGTGTCATTTGTAAACCTTAACAAAAATTATATAACAAAACTATTAGTTAATCTACATACAGATTTACATAGCAATAATATATTATATACAGTAGCCATAGCCACCAATTATTGTAACGTATTTGCAATATGGAAAAAATATCCTTTGAAAATATACAATTTATAATATTTAATAAAAAAAAATAGAAGCTCAACATTCATTATTTATAGTTTATATTATTACTAGCATTTAAATGCGGCTTCGCCCGCTTGTACTACAAAATCATTTAATATATTTTATTGATATAACTGTTATTATGTTATTATTTATGAGCTGACTTAAATAAGACTAACCCTAAATGTTAAGGAAAATTTGTTAAAATACAACAGTGAAAACTGCATTTAAATCTGTTGAGCCGTTTCTGAGATTAGCGAGCAAAAACGCACAGACAAATACAAACAAAGAATTTTTTAAAAATAATTATTATTACATTCCTATTACATTGATATGTGGCCCCAATAGTACTATTTTCTCTATTATCTTATCTTTATCTTTGATAATTT
This sequence comes from Heliconius hortense, assembly GCA_018230405.1. Lineage (NCBI taxonomy): Eukaryota > Metazoa > Arthropoda > Insecta > Lepidoptera > Nymphalidae > Heliconius > Heliconius hortense. Next base: position 5,346 of record DWAL01000093.1, read on the forward strand.
TCTCATATATCTTTCATGTGCAGAAAATGGTCAGTTACAATTTTATTATTACATATATGTTTAGATATAACGTCTAATGAGGAAAACCCAAAGAATTTCAAGATACATATATAATAGTGTACTTCTCATTTTGTTCTAGATATATTATGTATATTCATATTTTACAAATTATAGTTTTTAGTTCCTAGCAAAATTAGTATTACGCTATGATACAGTGCATCTTGAGTTTTGTTCACCTCCCACCCTTTGTCTTGTCAGTGCTCGGGCAAACTCGGTATCTCTTGTATGTATGTTTGTATTAGAATTTGAATTGTCTTGCATTGATAGTGCCAGAGCATGGGCTAAAGCCTCATCTTCAGTCTGTAATGAAATGAAAATATAAAATAATTTATTCTCCCTGAGAGAGTCAAACCCACCCATTTACAGTCAGAGATTATGTCTCTGTGCAATGACGGCCCCAAAAAAAATTTTAGATACATATAAAAAAATGTTATTCAAAAGGACTTGTATTTACAACAAAAATTAAATTAATTAGCAAGAGTGCTTGAAGGTAAACAAGATTCATATTCCACTAGTGCTATATTTTACTTCACTCTGTATCCCGCACACAGCAGGGCATAGGGACCCAGGACAGGACAGGACTGGTGTTAAGACACTCCAGAAATTGGGAATTCTGAAGGCATTGCGTGTTGGGTGCCGCAACTCAACGCCACGCATTGCCTCGACACCAGAGTGATGAAATGAAATATAAATGTCAACAAATATTTCATTTTCTCCAGTGGGGATCAAACCCACAACCAGTCGCGTTTACAGTCAAATACTTGTGGTCCTGGGGCATGATTGAAAATATCAACATAAAAATGTTTATAACTACAGACGTCATACAGCATATAAGATATACAACTGTTTTGTATACTAATTTAATACATCAATTAGTTAATATTTTGTAAAGCAAAATTGATTATTAAAATTAAAGAAAAAGAATAGTAATAAAAATATATTTAAAACTGAACAATATATATAATAAGAATCTTCTTAGACAAATGTTATATAAAAAAATAATTTACCATGTTTCCTTGTACTTCACTAAATGTAGTAACAGGTACAGCTGTGGGTGTTCTATTTGCTATATTAATTTGATTTGTCTTCATACGCGCCATTGCTGCATTACTGTAAAAAAATATATATTTTATCATTTACATATAAAGTTCATCATTTTTCAAAAAGATGATGTTATGACGATAAACGGTGAGCAAGTTCCATATTCTTATATAGTGGAAAAATCGAGAATTTTGCTCTATATAAGAAAGGAATAAAATGTACATTTGAAATAAACAAGATAGTTCTACTTAAATATAAAATACCAAAATTTATTTTAAAAAACATATCAGTTTAAATTTATATCTGTATTTGTAAATATGCAAAACAGCCATGGAAGTTATTTTTATTTCCTCTCCGTAACAAGACAAGCAGTGTTGAATTCCACCACTTAGTATGCAATGTCCCAAATATGGGTGGTTCTAGGAGAATGGAGTGATTTAGTATTAAGACACCACATTAGCTCTGCTTTAGTTGCCTATGCCTACCCCCAGTGTGAAGCTTAAAAAAATTACAAGTAAGCAATAGATAATATATAATATAAAAGATTATGAATCTGACACTTAACATGTAATATCTAGAAAATTGGGTAGAAAGTAGAGTACAAAATGTCTTAACATTAGGGATCCATCTGCACAGGATACAGAGTGAGTAAAAAAAATAATAATAATATTTCTACTCACGCAGCTTGATGTCTCTTAGCAGCCAATTTTCCTTCACATGCATGGTCAGCTGCATGCCTATGTCTTAAACAGTAATTGAACGAACACTCTCCACACACAAGGGGCACCATTTCCTTCGTTTTACATCCTTTATAAAAACATCTATTTGTGAATACCTAGAAAAAAACAATGAAAAAAATATGTATTTTAGTAGTTTCATAAGAAGATTAATAAATATAGAAAATGTATTGATTGTATAGAATAAATATAATATCAAAATCAATTAAATGTAATGTCTAAGGAAATATAAATAATGAAAAGCAATGTATTGAATAACAAACAGTACAGACATGAGTGTAGTGTTAGAAGTAAACTTTTTTATTTTGGTATATTTTTATTATATCATATGACAGGATGCATAGAAAATTCAGTATTACGAAACTGTGCTCTTAGCTGTCCCATAATAATCTCAAAATCAGTTTCTAATAATATATTAATATATAAAAACACAAGTTGTTTAAAAACCACAAGTACAAATAACTAAATAATAATCATATCATCATTCCACCCATATAATGTTAGAAACAAACAATAAAAATATAAAACAATACAGTTCTTTTCATCTGGTTAAACATTTGTAGTCTTTTGTTAGAATCTAATGATTTAAGAATTTTATCATATCCTATTGTATAAATTGGTGTAATATCATATCCTGTTGTTTAAATTTTGAACAAAGACTTTTAAATATTACAACTTTGGTTATGTTTTGGAATATTAAATATTAAAGTTTTCTTTGTAAGTTATCACACTATCTGATTGTAAATACAATCATTGTGGATTCAATTTTCACACAAGGAAATTAATTATTTTTCATTTCCTTTCTCTGGCAAGAACAACAGTGCTACACTGAATTCTACCACTTAATATTTTGAAAACTAAGCTGACAGTGAGGATAAAGTGTCATGACACTATGTTCACCATAAAGCTCAAACAAATAATTATCATAGTTATTTACCTTTTTTCTCCTTTCTCTAGCAGGATCCGAAGTACACTGATTGTCTATATGAGCTCCCACTGCCACGTCTGGAGGTTCCCCTCTTTTACCAGGTACTGGGACACCACATAATGGGCACTGAGGTACTTGAACATCTCTAGTATTTGGTACTGGACAATCATGTTTCACATATGCAAAGTGATCTGAACTGTAATTAAAGTATTTATGTAAGTTGGCATTTTGCATAATATGTTTCATTATACTTGACACACTACAGACAATTAAATTATATTAATAAAATATTTAATAAGCGGTACAATAACTTTAGAGTGTAGTAAGAAAATTAATAAGTGAAGGTATCTAATAAATTCATGGCCAGTTCAGCAAAAGTATGAGTCATAGTTTGTACAAGTGGGAGGATATTGTGAAACAATTGATGGTATCCCATTTACATTTAATTAAAATTTAACTTTGTAAATCTATTTAGAATTAAATATCTTACCAATAAACATCTTTGCAAGAGTCACATTTCACAGGTAGGAAATCTGTAAAGAAAAAAATATATTTTGTGGCTGTATAGTTATAAAGAAATAAGCATAAGAAATAACCAATAAATCAACAATTTATTTTAAATTAAGTAATTTTTTTCTTACTATTCAGAAAACATATAAGTGTGGAGTAACACTTTAAAAAAATGAAAAAAAAAATCTTACCTAATTTGTTACACGATTTATAGGAACAATTCTTTCCAATATGAGGAAACTCCATTGTGATTATTTTTCACTTTAACTTAGTTATGCTGTTCACGACGTGAAGAAAACACAACAAAAAAAATTGCAATGCCGAAACGATTTCTTGTTACAGCAATATATACGTTACGATCTCGTCATCTATTCCGCTATCATCATTCCAGAAGCCCAATCACCATGAATGAAACGACGTTTTTGAAACTGAACTTTTTGTTTTCGAGATCTGCTTATATTTGTCAAAGTCACTGTCAAGTCTGAAAATAGAAATTTCTAGAATAGTTTTAAATTTAAAATATTTTTATAGGTAATAATAAGATGAATGAAATATATAAAAATAATTTCCAAAACATTATACTGCTTTTTATTGAATATTATAGTAATCACAAATTAATACTTAATATAGGTGTATTTTTGATCATAAGTGAATGACCTTTTGTCCTAAAGTGACATGTGTCAGTAGATGTCATCTCACGTCGGTCGTGTATATCTGGGGTCGGCCTACGAGATTTTAAGTTTTAACTAAATTACTATATAATAAATTAATAAACAATTCCACATAGTGGATCCATAAATAAACTGGGTTTCATTGAAGCAATTATCATAAAGATGAGCAAGTTGATTCCCTCTGCAGCCAAGCTGTTTGGTGCAACAGTGACGGTGGGATGGATACTATGCATTTATTAAGAAAATATTTTTGAATTATGTAGTGAATTTATAAAAAGTGTTAATAATAAAATCTTTATGAAATTTTGATTTTAGAAAGCAGCCGCCCCAGTAGTCACCACGAATGTAAAATATAGTACAAAATCTGAGGCATCTTTCGAAATTAAAGTGAGTTTAGATATAGTTATTTATATTCTTATATTTGTATACATATATTTTTACAAATCTTTATGATTTATTTTTATTTATTTTATAAGAAAGCTTTTGGAATACGAAAATTTAAAGTTCTTACTTATGTAACATAACCTTCAAAATGTCAATGTTATTTTCATTGAGATTATGATTAATTAACATCTATTTTTAAAAGAAAATTCTTTATTGTAATAAATATTAGTATCTTCTTGTTGATGTTACAGTGTTATAATAAGTCTTTAGCTTCATACTTTATCTTGCCTGCAGTAAGGTAAGTTACCTAGTGCTAAGACACTCCATCCTAGCCGCTCAATTTACGACACTAAGTGTGTTGAGTCGCAAAAACTTAATGAATGTTTAACTTTTTTATTTCAGCCTTTCAAACTCCACAGGTTGGATAAAGGTCCTGCCACAACAGCCATTTTAACATCTGAAGATGCAATCCAAATGTATGAAAAACTTGCATTACTTAGAAGGATTGAGACAGCAGCTGGCAACTTGTACAAGGAAAAGATTATTCGTGGTTTCTGTCATTTATATTCAGGTAATTTAATAAATTTTTAAGCTTCATGTTGTAAGTCACATATAGCAGGGTCAGGTCATCACATATATCAAGGAAACATAGTGTTAAGAGACTGTCTCATAATTTCAATCCAATATTTAAGATATTGTTTATATTAGTGTAGCAACTCAATGCCACTCTTTGTCTTATTACAAAGCAAGGTTATAATAATAATTAATTCCTTTGAGTGGAAATTGAACCCACAATCATTGTATTTACAGTTAGACACTATGCCTTATAATATTGCCTTAAAGAAAATTAAATCCCAAATTTAAAAAGAAAATAGTAGAAGGAATATAAAATGTTATTCGCAATACTGGTTTTTTTTCTAGTTATTCTGCTATATGTGGGATAAAATGTAAAGTGAAAATAAATATCAAAGATAAAATAATTAGGTATTTAAATGATTTTAAACAGTTTAAAAAGGTTTTAAATGGTACATTTTTATATTATAATTTAAATAAAAAAAATTTTTTGGTAGGCTGTTCTTCAAAAACCATTCTCTGTTGATTCTTTCATATATGTAGATATATTAATTAATTTGTATTCTGAATACAAGTTTAATTTTCCTATTATAACATAGACATTATAAATGACTATGATATATTTACATAACACATCTTTCACTCTTTATCTGATTTCTAATCTCTATTAATATTTATATCTTATCTTTATTGAGATAGTGAATCAAGAGTTCATTTTAATATGAAATGTTCACTAAGAAGTATACAGATCTTTCTTAACAACTTTATCAATGAGATTTTTATAAATTAGTTTTTGATAAACATAACATATTTGATGGATTAGTTTTTTTTTCACAAGAAATCATTGAAAAATTGTTGAAGTTACTACGAATGAATATTATCAATATTACCAATGATTATATATTATTGTTATTATAAAGTCATAATTTTTTTATCATCTATTTTTTTCTAGTCTAGTCATTCAATTTATTTATTTTTTCATAATTTGGAATAATGATTTGACATCAAGTACTCTCTGCCGACACTGCTAAATGTAAAGCTTGTGTGATTATAACTAGTTTATATAGTGTATAACTTTATTGAGGTCAGTCATGGCTCACGCGCGTGGCGTGGCGCGGCTCTGAGTTCCGCCACTCAACGCGCAATGCCTTCAGAAAACGGCGGAAAGTGGGGAACGGAGTGTCTGAATACTAGCTTCCCTCTGCCTACCCTGCTGTGTGCGGGATACAACGTGAAGCTAATGTAATTTTTTTTTTAATTATAACTAAATGTGTTTTCTTCATCTTAGGCCAAGAAGCGGTCGCTGTAGGTATGCGCATGGCAATGCGCGCGGCTGACTCGGTGATCACTGCCTATCGTTGTCATGGCTGGACCCACCTCATGGGGGTCGATGTGGTGGGCGTCCTAGCTGAACTTACGGGCAAGAAAACCGGGTGCTCCAGGGGCAAGGGAGGTTCTATGCATTTGTATGGACGTAACTTCTACGGTGGTAATGGGATTGTAGGTGCTCAGGTCAGTGTTTATTTTATTCTATTTATGCCATGTTATTTATGTATCTATTTATGAGGAAATTAAATATTTAATATTTTCATTACGCCACCAACTACGCAATGCCTCCATAATTCAGCTGAAAATGGGAAGTGTCTTAACACTAGGTTTCCAGTTTCTCCCTGGCTATACTGCTATGTGCGGGATACAGTATATAAAAAGTACCTAGCTTAGCTAGCTATTATAAAAATAAGCTTGTATAAAAAGTGCCTTTTGGTTTTAACCAAACTTATAGCCTATCTTATATAGAAAGAATGTAAATATTTCAAAATCTGTCTAGTACATAGTTCTTTCCTTACAATTATTAACGAAAAAAGAATATTAACATAAACATTTTTTTTTCTTGAAAGGTACCACTCGGTGCAGGTATAGCTTTTGCTCACAAATATAATGGGGATGGTGGAGTAAATTTTGCCCTGTATGGAGACGGCGCGGCCAACCAAGGACAGCTTTTTGAAGCGTACAATATGGCGAAACTATGGGATTTGCCTTGTGTGTTTGTTTGCGAGAACAATGGATATGGTGAGTTGCTAGGGATTGGTTGGTTGAGAAAATAAGAACTTAACTTAACTGTTCAATATTACAAGCAGAGCAAGCTTTGGGCTAAATATTATATGTGTATTTATTTTATTTTTATACCTACCCTACAAGTTTGTCTTTATATGTTAATTAAAATATTAACAAATTAATTTAATCGACTAGTGTCTCAAGTAACAAGTATTTTATTTGTTCTATGTTAAACATAAAAATACCAACACAAACGGTTAATGCTTTAAATGAAGGATGACTAACATACGGCCTGTTAAATATGCTTATGCAGCCCAAGCATTTCTTAAATAAAAATTGTTTTATTAACTCTTTCCCATTAATATATTGCTATAAAACTAATCTAAGCTGTCTTGGCGCAGGGTCACAAGCGTCGGACTGTAACGCGATGGTTGTGCGTTCGATCCTCACTCGAGGGAATGACTTTTTATTCATTTCTTCTAACTGGCACTAAATTCCGCTAAAAAAATCGGCGGAAAGTGATAAAAAGAGTGTATTATTACTAAAATCCCTCTACTTACCTTGCTGTATGCGGAATACAGCATGAAACTGATTTCATTATTTTTTTTAAATAACTATAATAAAATTGGCCCGTTGATCAAAAAGGTTGCTCACGTCTGCTTTAAATGGTTTTTCCTTATCCAAGGTATGGGCACGAGCGTGGAGCGCGCGTCGGCCAGCACGGACTACTACTCGCGCGGCGACTACATCCCGGGCGTGTGGGTGGACGGCATGGACGTGCTCGCCACGCGCGAGGCCACCAGGTTCGCGATCGACTACTGCACCAGCGGGAAGGGTGAGTGACGGGGCAACTCCCATGAGTTCCTTAGGGACCCACCCAACCCATGCTTTATGCTATGTAGGGATGAATTAAGATTTCAAACTACCTGAAAATAGCAAAAATGCGAGCAATACCTCGATTTTGCGCGCCATAGCGTTATTGATATTTGTTCCGTGCCCTTTTTTTTAAAAAAACACTATTGCAAAAGATACATTGTATTTTGATTTAATTTCTTAAGATGATTGAATTAAAAAAGTATTTGAAATTTCAATCTGATTTGAAATATTTTGGGTTTTTACTAATTAATATTTTGTTGTATTATTAAATTTAATACATAGATAACATAATTTGTGTAAATAATAATTTTAATTAATATTTATAGAATATTTATAAAATTATGCATTTTTTCTTATAAATACAGATGAACTCAATTGGTTATAAAACGATATACATAACAAAATTAAGAATTGCATATTTTTTGGTCCCTGACGTTAAGTTTCTGAACCTTCGCGCATTGTTATTGATAATGACGTAAAGTTGACTTAGGTTAAGTTCCGCCACTCAACACGCAATGCCGCGAGAATTTGGCGGAAAATCGAGATCGACAGTACTTTAATGGGGACGAAGTGTCTTAATGTTAGGTTCTCGGGGTACAGCGTGAAAAAAAATTCTAAAATTCAAATCTGCAGTCATTTTCAGGGCAGCCATCACCCCTGACCATATTAAACTAAATTCTCTTTCAAACTAATTATATCAATCCTCAGGGCCACTAGTAATGGAAATGGAAACTTATCGTTACTCGGGTCACTCTATGTCAGACCCGGGAACGTCGTACAGGACTCGAGATGAAGTACAAGAAGTGAGGCAGACCAGAGACCCCATTACGTCCTTCAAAGAGAAGATATTGGCACATGAACTTGCTACCCCTGATCAACTTAAGGTGAGTTTATTGTTATGTAATGTTATATACATAATTGATAAACATTGTGCGCCATCCTATTTTTGTGGCAACCCTATTCTGCCCATGCTATTAAGAAATGATCTTACTTTAAAAAGAGTGGAAACTACATTTTTTACAATGGTGTTTGGTGGAGTTAGCAATAAATAGAAAATATCATAATAAACCTAAATTTATAACAATAGTCACAAAAAAAAATAGCTAAATTTATATTTTTTTTTTACTTTCCTTTAATGCTACTGTTCTGTTTAGCATTTTTAAACATATATTTTTTCAACTTTACCTTGATAACGGATGAATCCTTATAATTAAACAACAAATTTATATAATTTAATTAAAATAAAAATAAACATATTTATTTACACATTAAAACCAATTGTGGCGCGGGGCCCATGTGCATGACTGGTAACACAATTGGTTGTGGGTTCGATCCACTAGAGGTAATGAAATATTGAACATTTTAATTTGTTCGCTCTGGTGTCGAAGCAAAGCGCGGCGTGGAGTTGCACCACTCAAGTCGCAATGCCTCCAGAATTCGACAGAAAATGGCCAACGAATATATTTTATATTTTTTTTTATTTTATATTTTTTTAAACATTCCAGGAAATCGACACAAAAGTACGCAAAGAAGTTGACGAAGCAACAAAACAAGCCAAGGGCGACTCCGAAGTCGGCATAGAAGAGCTGTCTGGTGATATTTACTACAATAACTTTGAACAGCAGATCCGTGGAGTCAGCCCTATTGCTGGATTACAGCACTTAGAGATCATGCCTCGTAAACGAAATTAAATTAAAAATTAAACAATCCCGCTATTAAATCAAATAATTGGATAAATTTTAATATGTAACGGTTTTTGTAAGGAATTGGCGCCATTTTGAATGGTGGAAGAGATGTGATATAGTGTAGCAATAACAGTTTTTTCTTTTCAATTTTTTTTTATATAAATGTATAATATACATACCTTCACGCTATATCCTTACTTGGATAGTTAGAGAAGCTTTTGTATAGGTCCAATATGTTTCACTAAATAATGGAACATTTGTTTAAAATTTGAAACCAATAGTTAAATGAGTTATTGTCTTATTGTAAATTTATAACCATTCCGCCATTTTGCTTTTCAATAGCGGGATGATGTTTTTGTATTAATTTTTGAATAATAGATCTTATAGAAAAAAATAGTTTAAATGTTACATGATTATTAAAATATATGATTGTTATGGAAATTGTATTTAGCTTTTATATTCATGTTTTGAACTACACTTTATTTTTAATATTTTTTTTATCTTTTATTTATTTTGTCATAAGCGTAAACTGCCTTTTAAAATCATATATATTATGTTTCCTATAGCACTTTTGTTTTATGTTTAAGGGTAGATATTTATTAAAAAAATATTATATTGAAATGTGTTTTTTTAACTTCCATACAGTAACAGTAATAGAGGCTTGTCGTGGCGCAGTGGCACAGGGTGTGACTGTAAAATCGACTGGTTGTGGGTTCGA
>DWAL01000094.1:0-15531 GCA_018230405.1 Heliconius hortense
ATCAAATCGAGAAAAATTACCGTCACTAAAAGAAAATGTATGACTAGAAATGTATGTAGTTTTTTGACTTCTTGCGATTTTGGTTGCAACGTTATGTTAGCCAACCTCTAAAAAAGCAACAATTTAGTTACGATCCCATATAAAGCGATATTAAAATAGTTTATTAATTATATATATATTTAAAAAATGTATATTGTTTATTATTGCGAATGCTTTTAAATAGTGACGAGTTCATTTTAAAATTGGATATTGCTGCTGGTGAAATATTAAAGGATATGACAAAAGGCGGCGCAATGAAGACAAATTAAAAATATATTAGTGTATTTTTTTGTACGTATTCTAGCTCAACTTGAAATGTAAGTATAATATTTCTGCTTTTTTTACATACGAATAGTTATTGAGTCAATCAATGTTATGTTAATAGTTTATAGTTAATAGTTCTTAAAATTTCAAAATATGAAATTCATTATTTAGAAAAAAAATATTATATCATTAATAGTCACTTTTAATGATTTTTTTTAAAATGTGAGAAAAGTTTATATGTAAATATATTATATAAAAAGTGAACATCGATTCAAAAAATATTTAAACTGTATTATTGATTTAGTCATATAATTATTGTTATAAAATATATTGATAGTAGGTCTGGGCATCTATTTTGAATTAAAAATATAAAAATAATGTTATATTTTTATACTAATTTATATTTTTTATGTAATTTAATATTTCATATAAAACTTGTAGTTACCAAAACAAGGAAATGGGATAAAATATATATATATATGGTTAATAATATTTTCTATATTGTAAAAAATTATAACTCTTTATAGTTGACAAGTAGTTTTATATAAATAACGTATGTTATTAATTAAATCATAAGGTTTAGTTTAATTTGTAAGCAACAAATATTCCAAACTGTACCTTTGTATTGAATATTTTACACTTTTGTACTTATGAGCTTTTGCTCATTGTAATAAAATGAAAAAAATCTCTCGTCTTTTATTTTTCAAATATATACAACACAATAAAAATAAAACAAGGCAATGTTTTTTTTTAAATTATTATATTAATAAATAATGGTAGTTCTATTTACATGACACATTCTTTTGTTTTGGCAGAAGACAAAATATTACACAAATATGTCCGTCGTAACTGAAACGCAACGAACGTCGTTCGGAAACACGTGCGAGAACGCAAACAAACTCAAACATACTTAAACAAAACTTTTTGGTTACAATATTAGAAAATACTGGTCGTTTTTGGTTTGTGGCAATCGGATACACAATAATATACTATACTTAATTATTTTTTAATTTTTTGCGTTCTGTCAGTAAGTGTCGCGACAACAGACATACATACCATACAAGCAAGCACTCGTGAGTTAATGGTATATCACAGGTTCCTAATGTTGCCTAAATGATTCTTATAAAAAACAGCTCGCAGTTACATCTACAATACAACCTTCCGAATTGCATCCATACAGGTATTGCTGATATAAAAATAACGTAATATCATATCCGAATACTTAATTCATAAACATAATTACTAAAGTTGCCATAATTAAAAATGGATCTTATTGTTGGTTGTAAAATATAATTCAAACTCTCTTTTTTATACTTTATAATATCCAATGTTGACATTCACTGTCATCGAAACAATATTTTTAGTATTCGCGCCATTTCATCGACTACTTCACAAAATACATAATTGAAACGCGTGAATATAATAATCTCTTAATTTTTTTAGACTCTATAAAAAGTATACAATTAAGTAGTCAACTGTGACGCGATATATAAATAGTTTGGTGCAGTTTGAATTATATTTTTTACAATTTTCCATAATATAATTTTCGAAATAAAACATAATTAGTGTAATTTAATGTGTATGCTTCTGATATGTCTTGTCACACAATGCATCTCCACGTACGGACGTTACACAAAAACAAAACTAATGGCAAGTTCAGGCATTCACCGATGACAAAAGAATATCAGATTAAAATTTAGGCAATTTCTGGTAAGAGTAAGTATTTCCATAAGACAGACGATAAGTCGCACCATTCGTTAACTATTTAATATTCTTCACTCCTACACTACAACGTACATAGACCTCGACGTCTATTATTGCTTAGTTTTTATAAGTTTTGTTCTCAAAACTTCTACCTATAAATAATTTCACATTCCAATAAATTTACCATTCAATAAATACGTACACGTAAAAAATATAAACTATATCAATAGTTTAATCTTTAAAACAAACTTCTCCTTAACCTATTTATATATTAATAACTATTCATCAGTATGTTTTCGATCATTTTCAATAATATGCCTACTTTATAATCTTTTCAAGCGCCTGATTTTTTGCAAATACTCTATCTTATAAATGTATGTAATTTATTACTCTTCTTTTCTTTTTTTATGTACGAACGTAACTAACTTTTCACAATCGCTTATATATCAGAACAATAATAGATGCACTCGATTCTTAAATAAGGTCACATTCAATATTCAAAAGTTACCAAATAAGAATTTCTCTGGTTTCGCCAGACGCAGGCACTCAAGTTAAAGTAAAGGCTCTCGAAACATGCATAAAACAACTGCCAATAATTTAATGTCAAATTGTAAAGCAAATATATTAAATATTAATACCTATGCTAAATTATTACAAAGAAAATGATTTCATAATGGTTCACGTAATACATATAAATAAGTTAAATATTCTAAAAGTTAAAAATACACACCTCTTAACCTATAATATAAAAGCACTCGTTACGCTTGTGTTTCACGCGCCGCCGCGACGCGCCCGTGACTTCATCACAACAAAATGCCAAAACAAACAATCGGAAAGACAGAGGAATGATAATAAAAACCATTAAAATAGAAAGTAACTTATAGACAAAGGTACAAAAATATAAATAAACACGATCTTCGAACGTGACTCCTCTAGGCGAGGGCTAGCGTAGCCTTCCTGTGACTTTTGTACTTTCGCTCTGAATAAACAATATTACATTATAATGAATAAATCGTAGTTAGTATTTTATGAGATCATTGAGTCGCATAAAACGTCGTTTATGCGCTTAATTAGAAACTTGTCAAAATATGTAGACAAACCGTACGCTAATGTCATTTTACAGAGCATGTAAAAATATAAACTTATTCGGAAAATCGCCGGTAAAACTAAATACGTCAATATACAAATAGCTCTACAGTTACGGCCTAAGAAATACCATAGCACTAACGTAGTAACGTAAGACTAGCTGAAATGCGATAAACACTATTAAAAATATAAACTTAAATTATATCTTTGATTAAAAACTCACTCGGTTTGAAAAATACATGTTAAAACGGTAGTCAATTCCAATGTAAATGCAATAGTCATCGGAACAATAAGTTGGACCAGTATCGAGGATCGGAGAGCTTAATTCTATAAATCCAGGAACTACAAACGATTTTGTAAAGCACGTTGCCATAGAAGACTTAGATCAAAAGACAATTGAGACCTTAAATGCCTAAGGGAGGGATTTCACTCCGCTTCTTGGAAGAACATTGCCCTACCGGGCCTGGTTTACGTCAAGTACCAGATTCTTGGTACGGTCCGGTTACAGTACACGGATGCATGGGGAACAAGGTCGTCCAGGACATGGTTGTTTGAGTGTCGGTTCTTAGCCTTATTTGACCGCTCTTTTTAGCAACATTCGTAGCCTCCACTAAGGCTGACAAAGAACTGTAGCCTCCTGGAATGTGATTTTCTCTGTTATTCCATTTTTTTGTGGGCGTCTGCCTTTGCTCAGGCCCTGGTGTGGTTGTCGGCGAAACTGAATTTGAATTAGCTCCCGGGGTACTCGGTGTAGAAGGATTTAATCCTAATTTCTTTAACCGCATCTTTTCTTCCCATTCTTCAAGTCCATGTTTTGGGCGATTTAAATTTCTGTGTTGATAGAAAACTAGCGATATTCGAGTTGGATTTACTCTATTTGGACTCTTAACAGCGGTTGTAGAATGCATTTCGTGCTTGGCACATTCAAATAAAACACTCCCATGGCCTAAGGCGATTGCAACGCCACCCATTTGACTGTCTTTGAAACACTCCAGATTGTCACTTAATCCGGTAACCTCTCCTATAGGTTCTGCTTTGGGTGGTTCTGGTGGATATGGAATTGAGAAAGGTGGAGGATATAAACACCAATTAGGTGAAGATTGACACCAATTTGGGCTTGGATTTTGATAAAAGTTTGCTGCAAAATTAGGATTATATTGATATCCATACGAATTGTAACAATGTGAATTTCTTATAAGTTCCTCCCTTTTGTATTTTTCGGCATTATAGTAAGCGATATTATAATCATTGTACGTATTTTCATAAGGATTAAAATGTCCATAAGGATTCGGAGTGAATGGATAAGCGTTACTCATTTGCGGATAGTTTCCATAGCCTTGCACTGTAGCTTGGTTGTTAAAATTATTTTGATTAATTGGGTGAAAATTATTTCCCGTAAACTCAGCAGCAACTTTATTTTCGCTATTTTGATTTTCATCATGATTAATAGTATAGTTAGTTTGGGGTGCCGTTGTTGGAGGTGCACTTATCATTCTGTTGTCGTAAGGATTTCTGTTTTCATATCCTTGGTTTAAGGGCGGTCTTTCTGACGGTGGAAAAGGTTTGAGGAAAGTAGAATTTTCCATATTTTCGGCAGGGTTTACATACTGAGAGCGAGAAGGTGGTCGCGCTTTTGGAACTCTAAATAGTGCACTTTCATTTTCATTAATTTCTTTAGGTTTCGGTGATTCCCAGTTTTTTGATTCTGGTGACCTCCATAGACTTTTACGAACGTCAGAATTATGGATAACATCATTACTCGGTGATTTTAAGTCGTTTGTTGGAATAGGCGACTCTGGCGTTCTTTGTGTTTTTTGAGAGATTTCTGTCAGTCGTGGAGAATTCGGCAGATCAAATTCGGGCATCTTTTGAGTTACGTCACCAATCATATTTTGTTTTTCTGGTTCTAAGCTATTTTTATGAATTTGTTCGGAACTTGGTTCGCTTCTGTTAGAATCTGGGCTATAGTTATTCGGTGGAATATTTAAATGGGCTGTAGTTGAGTCCGGATCTTCTTTAACAACATTATTAAACATTTCAGGATTGTCAAAATCTGGCCATTGTTGTTGAGGATTCACTGATACAGGATTTTGCCCATTGTACTGTTGCTCTCTTTTTTGCAACGTAGGAGCAAAACTTGGGAGTTGATTAGAATTTGTATTTTGACAATTATTCTCCACTAAAGGCGGCACGTGATTTGGATTGTATACAGGATTTGGATTATGTAAATTATAGCTTTGGTCATAAGGGTTATATGGAGAATCTAATACAGTACTAGATATCTGATTACTTTGTAATTGAGCATCAGTGAAATTATCGATCATAGAAGCCATATCAAGTAGTGCTGGGTTGCTTAAATTAGGATTCATTAAGCCTGAGTTAGGATTATGCATATTAGGATTGACAAATGCAGAATTATAATGTGGATTATTTGAAAATTGAGTATTTGGCTGATTGAAGGCAGGTGTTGTAGCTCTGGGAGAAGCACTGCTTTGACTTCGTGGACTTGCATTGTTTCTCATGTCATTTGGTTGTGGTGTTTTAGGTGCAGGTGTGGTACACTGAGGTTTCTTCTGACTCCCTGGGCTCGGTTGCGGAGTATTCGTTGAGTTATTTGATTCGGAGTTATCTTCATCTTTTCTTTTCTTTCCGTGTCGTCTACATGGCTGTAAAGGGACCGATCGAACCCTTACTTCCATTGGATATCTGTAAAACATAAAATATTTTCATTTAAAAATGAGGTAAGATCAATACTAAAATAATTTTGTGATTTGCTTTACATTACAAATGTATGTCGTTTATTTATTTTTATAATATGGTAAGTATCATAAAACTTGTACATCACCACTCACTTGTCCAAAACTTCCAAAGCCCCACTTTTGACCTTTTCTTCCTGAGCTTCTTTAGAACCAAATTCATCTGATGTGTCGAGAACGTACAATGGTAGAACATGTAACTGTTCGTCGTTTGGTTTGGAGAGTGCGCGATGTTTGGCAAGAGTCACAACTGCGGTGCAGCCATTATTCATATTGTGTAAGTCTCTATGTGCATGTGCGCAAAAATCTATACATGCTGTCACACCTGTAAATAAAAGAAAAAAATATATAATTCTAAGATATCTTTGACCTTACAAAATATCCATCTCAAAGTAACTTTTTATGAATATTATAATTTTTATTAAATAATTTTGTTATGTTATTAATTATCTTATAGCATTTTCTTAAACTGATAAAATAATAAATGAAATAACCTGAGAATGGGCGTCCTGGTTTGAATCCTAATCGGCAATCTGATGCTTCTTTCTCAAATTGACACTGATTGTCAAATGATTTCGGAGCTAGATTCATATATAAAGGGCTCAGCAGAGTCGCCAACACATGCATGCGTTCTTCAATTTCACTCTCCTCGGTTTTGACCGAAAGTCGGAACTTCCGGACGGTTTTCGAACGGGCGTATTTGCATCCATTGTAGTACATGGACCAGGAGCAGCCGAAACTGTATGAAGCGCCGCATGTTTCCGGGTCGAGACCTGAGCAATTATAAGTTAAGTATTTTTATAAGCTGTAGTGAGTAAAAATAACAACGAAAATTTTCATATTTTATTTTCAGAACGATAAATAAAAAAAGATTCGTATTTTATACAATACTTACCTTGGCAGGCACATGTTCTGTTTTCATTAGTCGCACACCGACGTGTTGTTGGTAGTCCGTATCTATTTAATTTATGAGATAGTAGATTGTAATCTAAATCAGCTTCCGATTGCGGAATGCCCTCCCACGCGACTAAGCACACTACTATCCAGGAAGTAGAACATTTATGACCGTTACGAAATTTGACAATTACTAAAACTTTTTCAGTGTAATTTGATCGGCGAATAACCTGTAAACGAAATAAATCGATGATTTATTGTAATATATACATTCAAAAAGTAAACAAAAATAAGGAACAATGAATGATTTGTTGTAATAAACTAAGGAATAAAGACTAAGGTCATTCTTTGTTTAGAAACCTTCATCAACTCTACGGCACAGCGTGGATAAGAACTCTATTGTCTATTTAAAATAATATGAAAAATCAATTGTTCCGATTCATACACTCACCCATTTAGCCATAGGGCAACCTTGAGCAGTTTTGCCTTCTTTTCCCGTGTAGCATATTTTCTCTATCCTTAGTTCCTTTCCCGTCAAACCAGTTCGTGCTTCAAAATCTTTTCTCAACTCAGTTAATGAAGTTGCTGCTCCTGTAATGATTAATTGTAAAATTATTATATTAGAACACTGAAATTATAAATAAAAAGGTATATTCAAAATTAATATTTAATTTAATTAAGTAATGGAGAAGAAAAAAATATTAAAAATGTTACCTAAATGAGTATAGTAACTGCCAGGTTCTGGAGGATTCTTGTCCGCAGGAAAACAGTTACAGTCGGGCACTTCTGTTCTTGAATTGTTTCTTAGCTTTTCCAAGTTTTCTAAATATTCTTTAGAGTAATTGAATTGATTTTCTTTCACATTTTTGACATATGGATCTGGTACAGGAGTACCAGGCTTAGGCTGTCCTTTAGCATCACTTTTTTCAGCGTTATCTGAATCATCTTCTAAAATTTCATCCTTAGTTTGCAGTCCAGGGCAAGCGCCGTCTCTTAAATGTTCTGGCGGAGGCTTTTTGGTGGCGCCCTGTCTACAGCAAGCGTAGCCCACTTCGTTTCTGATACAAGCTGGACCTCCTTCGCCAGTGAACATATAGGGTTCACTTCTTGGTGGACCATAATTTAAGTTTTTATATATTTTATGTCCTGGTGGTGAGTGCTCAGATTTAATTTGCTCTATGTAATATGGTTTTGGATCCACTGGTGCATTACGTTCGGAATTTTCTCGGCTATCTGTTTCCTTATGATGTCTAGCATTATAATTCCTATTATATTTTTGAAAAGCTAAGCTCTCCGGCATTCGAGGAATTGGAGCATAGTTGTCAATAGTCGCCGCAGCGTTTTGAAAATTCTGATAACTTTGCGGTTTTTGCGAAAAATGTTCATGTTTTATTGTTGATATAGGTGGTAATATTGGAATTTGGGAATGTCGATGCGCTATGCCATTTGGATATTCCTTATATGGTAAATTAATAGAGTCATTTGGTTTTGGATAGAAATTTTGATTTACAACTCTTTGAGGTTCGGATTTAATAGGATCTCCAAAATATTGATGATTTTCAAGGATTTCTAGTTTGGGTATTAAAGGTGCTGATGGATGTCTTAATTTAGAATCATAGGATCCTTTATCGTAAGCTTTCTTTTCTACATTTGCTACTCGTGTTGAATTCTGTTGGTTTACATCAGAAACTGGTCCAATAAGCATTTTCGATTGGAAATCTTTGCTGTCATTTTGTTGATTATAACCTGAATCACTTCCGTACATTTCTGCGTATTTCTGTGCATCGTTTGGTATGATAGGATGTGTTTCGCACTGCCTTCTCATATCTGAATAAGGCGGTAATTTTTGAGGAGTTTTTGAAACGTTCTTGGATAAACTATGCTTATCATAAGCTTTCGAGACATTTGTCCCCCCCTCCCATACTTGGTGGCCACCACCTCCGAATCCACTCACGCCATAAGCATGAGTGCTTTGTGAATAATTACCAGCGACAGGATAACCCTGTTCGCCTATATGGTAATTATCTCGGAGATGGTGGCTATACGATAAAAAATGACCGGTAGTATTTCTGTCATCGGTCATTCCTCCTTTTCTGTCATCTACGCGCGGAGGTCCCTCTCCTGGGTCACCTTTGTCAGGTGGAGTATTTGTGCCATCGCGTATATGATTTTGCTTATTTAATATCATTGTTTTCAGTCTAGAGTTCAAATTAACCCTATCAGATTGAGAAAACATTTGCTGTTCAGACTCTTCTTGTCTGTGTTGTTGCATTTGCTGATTTTGGAGCTGTTGGTTTTGCATTTGCTGTTGATTTTGATGATTATGAATTTGATTTTGGATTTGTTGTTGCTGATTTTGCATTTGTTGCTGCTGATTTTGCATTTGTTGTTGTTGACTTTGTAATTGATTCAGTTGTTGTTGGTTTTGAAGCTGCTGTTGATTATGCAATTGTTGCTGATGTTGTAGTTGTTGCTGATTTTGAAGCTGCTGTTGATTTTGCATCTGTTGTTGATTTTGCATCTGCTGTTGATTTTGCAACTGTTGTTGATTTTGTAGTTGTTGATTCTGTAGTTGTTGTTGATTTTGAATTTGTTGCTGATTTTGTTGCTGGCTCTGTAATTGTTGCTGATTTTGCATCTGTTGGTTTTGTAATTGTTGATTCTGTATTCTTTGGTTATGTTGCCATTGGCGTTGTTGCCAATCGTTTTGATTTTGTGTTTGACCGTTTTCTGTATATTGTCCGCCTGTATAGTTGCCCGGATACCCGTTACAATCTAGTGAAGCTCGCGGACCGTTGCTCCCCTGCAGGTATCCAGGCTCGGCGTTTCCCGAATGCTGACCATTCGAGGCATTTTGCTCTTGCCTATCGCCCTCATTACTTTCAACTGTATTTTCGCCGCTATTATAATCTTCAGAATGTTCATAGTTCGGTTGACTTACTGTGTAGACTGGTGCCGCTGTCGTTGGCACGGAGCTTTGATATGACGCAGCAGATGCAGGTCTTGAGTCGTTCCCTGAGGCAGCTCCAGGTGTGGGAGCTTGTTGTGCGTATTGCTGTTGGTACTCCGTCGCATAATGAGGAGCTCTTGGAGATGGTACTGGCGTATACGCGCCTCGATTTGATGGTGGTCTTTGTGCTGGGACTGCTTGAACTCCGGTTTGATAGTAAGTATTGCTTGTAACATCAAATGTGGTTGCAACATTTTGGACGGTGTATGTAGTATTGGCTTGGTAATGAGGAGAAGTTGCGTAGGGAGTGTGATTGCCTTGATAGTCTAAAGTTGTCTGACCCGTTTGTGTTGGGAGTTGCTGGATGAACTGGTTTTGCCAACCTGGAAGGAAAATGTCATATGGTTATTAATATACTTATTATAAATATTAATTAAAATATTAAGTATATTTAAAAAGAATATGATATAGCCTTACAACAATTTTGTAATTAAAGCCGTTCATTAGAGTGGTCGGACCGCTAATCCGCTGTCAGCGTTAATTATGAATTTTGTGAAAAGCACACGTCCTCGTTAAAACATTTTTTTTTACTTTGGGGCTTAAAACTCTGCAAATTTTAATTTACTCTAACAACATTTTAATGAATAGTAAACATTGGCACGTACCTTGCGAAGGATCCGTTTGCCAGGCTGTGGGGAATCTGTTTGGATCTCCCGCGTAGAACGGCATCGGGGCCTGAAACAAAAATATTTGAAGATGTTTGAAATGGTGTAGCGTAATAATTTATAATTAACATTTAAGTATAATGTATTAAAGATATATAAGAGTAAAATAATAATAAATGATTATTTTTTCAAATAGTAATAGGATAAAATGTGCATATAATAGTTAGTATGTGAACAATAGTTTAAGTTGGTCAAGGGTACGCGACCTCGGCCGTTGTTTACCTAATTACCTATGAACTGCCCAACGCAATCACGCATCGAGGTCGACAAACCATGTATTTATGAAGAGTAAATACTATAACTAATTTTTAACCAAGGGCACATTGTGAAGGTTACGTTACAATGAATTTATTGTTGATTATTTTGTATTACTCGTATAATATTATATTTTAACAATTTTGAGATTCAAAATTACATAACAAATACTTTTAATATAAAAAAAACAACTGAAGTATATATTTTATGAAAAGGATATTTCATTTTTAAAAGCTATAAAAATGTAAAACCTCGGAACATTACGCGGTTAATTTATATTCTGTCGTTGACCTATAGCGAGATATTTTCTCGTGAACAAAAAGAACTTAACACAAGTTTTCATAAGCAGAGTTTAATATTCCTTGAAAAATTTTATTCTCATTTTTGAGACAACTTTTTATATGAATTGGTATTTAATTTTCTTTTAAAGCATGTTTCTTTTCCTTATGTCTTACGTAACATTTTTAAGCGCAAATTATTTGATTTCGCCGCTATATTATTTAATTATTCATGAGGAGTTATTTCATAAAAGTTAAGCAATATTTTTTAATATATTTTTTAAGGTAAAAAGTATAATTAAATTCTTAAACTTCATAAATAAATGCGCGTTACAAATATGTTATAATATTACAAGGTTCTTTGAAACAGTTGAACTTTGACGAAGATTTTAATTTCTTACAAGCCAGGAGCAGTTCAAAGTTTGAAATTTCATTAATGAACGTTCCGCCGCAATACGAGCTTAATTGTTAACATGGTTAATAAAAGTGTTATTTTGCGTTCTCGTATAATTCAATTAAGCCAATATTATTGTTGATCTGCCGATTTATCTTTAATTTTTATCTTATAATAAGTAAGTATAAAAGTAACTTTATAAAAATTACTATAAATAATCTAAATGATGATATCTTCAAAGTACTATACATCCAAATAGTACAAGTTGCCACGGTACGAGTGGAATTTCGCAAGTATTTGGAATGCGTTCGTTTGTGAAGTGCGATATAAAACGCGGAGTTTCAATCGGGACCATAACTTGGAGACGAGTTGCCACTCGACTGTGCCTGAATTGCTCAAGTTGCCGTCGAATTTCTAACATTTTTCAACTTTTTCCCATAAATTATATCTAAGTGTTAATAGCAAATACGATTTTTACCATTTGAGTAGAAGTCACGATAAAAATATATTGTACAATTTCAAGTAGATATGTACGTGATATATAAAAATAATAGGTAATATATCTAATGCTGATAATGCCAATTAATCATTGCTGTTTTATAAGTTCAATTAAATTTTCTTTTTAATGAAGTTGTAGGATATAGTAATAGAAGTTAGAAGTTAGTTAGAAGAAGTAGAAGTGAAGTTAATTTTTAATACACAAATATAGATAATATAAATAATGGTATGGTAATGGTATATTAAAGAAAAACATTCTTTCAGTAAACAAATAAATCAAGTCAGCTTCACGCTGTTTCCCTCACACAGCAGTGTAAGCAGAGAGAACTTCGTGTTAATGTTCCACTCGCTTTACTTCGAACACCAGAGCGAAGAAATAGAGATATAAATTTAAATAAATATTTCATGTCCTCGACTGGGGATCGAACCCACAACCAGTCGCGCTTACAGTCACACTTCGTGCCCCTGCTACGACTGGCCTCAATATTCTTTCAGTATTTTCATTCTTGCATTTTCTTTAATTAGATATTTCATTGTTACTTTAAATGAAAATGTTCTAAGACCCAACCCTATTCTTAATTAGGTTACACGAATAATAAAATGAATTTACCAAAGAAACAAACACAATTACGCAGTACAAACTTAAGTTGATTATAATTATGAAAACCTGTTTCGTTCTGTGGAAGGATATAATGGGGTAAAGATAAACAAATTAAATAACTTCTTTGGCGGAACCTCGCATATTTTATTTGTCAAGAATTCGATTTAACGTCGCGTCGTCGAGTACTTACAGACAACAATTTCTGAGTTTGCGTAATTACTTTAATTTTTATATTATTTTAATATTTGAGTTCTTTAATTTATCGATTACTATACATTAAATATTATTTATGCATTGTAAATACAGTTACAGCAGCGTATAAATGGTTTTTTTAATATTATTATTAATTACGAAGAAATTGTGAAAATTGGTCTGGTACCATATATAAACACGTCATTTTTTGTAAGTAAAACTTATTGATTATATTTATCTAACACAATATAAAAAAACAATTTATGTATCTTATGAACTGAACTTACCATCGGCTGGCTAGGATGTTCTTGCTTCATAGCTGGTGCTGTAGCGGGCGCGGGGCTGGGAGCGGCGGGCGCCGCGGGGCCGGGAGACGCGGCGGCGGGCAACCCGGGGCTGAGGCCGACCGACACTGTTCCACCTAGCGGCTTGCGACCGCGGTAACTCTGGAATATAGTGTACTGTTGTAGCATGGTAGGCAGAGAGAACCTAGTGTTGAGACACTGCGTTATCCATTTCATGACCAATTTCAAGAAGAATGGTTTCAGAGGAATGAGGAATTTTAAAGATATAGAGGTATTTATTACATTATGTGTGATATTGTGTTTTATCACTTAGAGTACTTATGCAAAGAGTGCAAAGAAAGGAAAGAACAGAGCGTTTTAGACCTAAAAGATATCGCTTCTTCATGACGAAAACATGCACTTTAGAAAATAATAATACAAAATGAACCTAAAAAAACAAATTAGCCTACAAAAAAAAGCTCACTTTGCTTGGAAATGAATACTCCAAGGTGTAAAAGAAATAAAGATAGCCGAAAAAATATTTATTGAATAGGTTAACTCGTTTTTAGCCATAAGTTTCTATTGTTATCACTAACAATAGAAACTTATGGCTAAAATCGAGTTAACCGTTAAAGCGTTTACATAAATTGTATATCAATACAATTTATGTAACCTTTAAAATAATTAAGAAATATTTAAGTAGCCGGTTCGACACAACCGTTGCGAGAGATGCACGATCAGAAATTATTTCAAATTGGAAATAGAAAATTGATGATTACTATTCCTATGTCATTATATTCTATTACCAGATATAATGAGGCTAATTTGCCGTCATTAGAAACTTGTTTGAACTCCTCAAATAACAGTGTAAAATAAAGGAAGAGCATTTTCATGTAATAATAGGTAATATGTGTTATTTAATCACGATGTTTATATTGAATATGGGCTTAATGGAAGCTTTTGTTTAGTAATTTCATGTTCCTATTTGTGGTGCAGAGGCACAAGAGTGCGACTGTAAACGCTATGGTTGTGGGTTGGATTCTCACTTGAGGGATTAAATATTTAATATTTTCATTACCTCCGTCTGGAAGCCGCGGCGTTGAGTTCCGCCACTCAACGCTGTGTCTCGAGTGTTGGGAACGGAAGCATTTAAATGGGAAAGGAGTGTCTTAACATCAGGTTCCCAGTGCCTACCCTGCTCTGTGCAGGATACAGCGTGAAGCTTAAATATATATATATATATATATATATTATTAATAACACTGTGAAGAAATCTGTCCATGTGTCCATGTGACTAATAGAAATATTTTTTTATCTGTTTAAAAAATATTCAGAAGAGTTTAATAACTTAAGTGAAACTTTTTTATAAAGTTTGACATTGTTAGCATTATCGATTTTTTTCAGTATTACTAGCAGTTGGAATAGTTTGTATCGACAAACTTGCACTATATTCAACTACCACCCACACAGCTCCTACAATTGTTTATCTCAAGTAAGTTTAAAACTACTTATTTAATTCAACAATTTAATATTATTCTTGTTTATTGAACACATCACATTTCGAAAACGAAAAAGGCAAGAGATAAAAAATCGTTATTATAAAAAAAAAAAAACAAAACGGCCATCAGATATTCTATTGTCCGAATGAATAGGATTTCACGCAAATATAGTTTTGCAAAATAAAAGACAAAACCAAATTATGTTTAAACGTATTCATTATAATAAACGCGGCGTGGTGCGTACAATGACGCGATTGAAATAATATTAGGTACATACAATGTTCATTCACCGTGGAACGATTAACTTTGATCCGGATCGTTGGACTTACAACTTTGATACGTTAATTTACATACATACGTATATTTTTTATTCTAAAGTTACTATATTTCTTTTAAAATGTATATATTTTTTTAATCTACTCCGTTCTCCACTTTTAGCCCGAGTTAAAAAGACATTGCGCGATGAGTAGCGGAACTCGACGTCGCGTTTTGTCTTTCTAGAGTAGGAAAATGAAAATTTCAAATGAAGTGGTGATCGAATATAAGTAATAGCTAGTGATAAACGGATATAAACAGTAAAATGACTAATAATAATATTGCTATCGCTAAGGTTACGGGCTACTTTAAATAAAGACGCAAAAAAAGTTTGGCTCATTTGTAGAGAGATCAAAGACTTTGTTCAGGAAGACTAGTTTGTTTTTAACACTAAACTTTAAACGTTAGTTCTAATTTCTTGACTTTAGGATTGAAAGGTAAAGTTTTCTTAGCAGAGAGCTTTTGTGGTGCAACAGTTCTATATTATTTTTAATCTTTTATTAAAGTGTTATTTCCTTGTTAAGGAAAATATAACGTTGTGGGACTTGCGTCTCTTGGAAACAAGTAAAAAATCTTATAGATCAGAGCTTTGATAAGTAATATCGACTAAATATGCTAAAATTACATAGTTTTATAAAATAAAACTTGTTAAATGTGAGTTGGACCCGGAAACCCAGGGTTCCGTACCAATTTTAGGATTGTAGGTCAAGAAGTACAATTTGAAAAAGTTGATAAGCTTAAGTTTGCGTGTGTATGCACACATGTTGTATGGTAGAAACTACAAATATAAGTTTGTA
>DWAL01000095.1:0-15526 GCA_018230405.1 Heliconius hortense
TATATATTGTATAAATAAATTATATATTACGATGATGCATTATTTTGTGCTAAAAACAAATATATATTGTAAATATTTACAAAAAGTATGCAAGCGTATTTGTATGTCAACATTAATAGCAAACAGATATACTTTCTCTTGTTACTAACTGTATTTTTCGGATTTACCTGCTCATTTATACATATATATACAAATGTATAAATGTATGTACCTACTACTAACTACCTACAGTTGTTAGTTAAGTAATTATAATTTACGGTACGACATGGTAGTAGATAAATATTTGGAAAAGTATCTGTATATTTCATTTATCTACAAATATGTACCAATTATATAAATATCCTAACAAATTCATGAAAGAGTATTAATAACTAACTTTAATAGAAATTATATTATGTTATTTTACGCTTAAGTGCAATGAAAAACGAACAGTTCAAATATATTTAAATTTTACCAAGATAACGATCCTAATAATAAGGACCGCATTATCCAGAAATATTTATTGTACGAAACTACCCTTTAAAGTTTTGCAACCACCACCTCAATAAAAAAAAAATCTCTTACTTAATCTTCAATCTCTGAATTCATTTTCACTAGGCAACATTGTCATAATAAACATCGTTCCATGAAAATGTCAATGTTATATTTCGCGAAAAACATACATTTTAAAATTTGTTAAACTCATAACATACACAATTCTTCCATTAAAATTCACTTTAAGTAAAATTTTGTACATATTATAAATGTAGAGACAATACCTACGTCGTATTTTATTATTATAAATTCACGTAGTTGAAGAAACGCTTGGAACCTTGTACGCATCAAAATATTGCAAATATTTACAAAGTATTTATTATGTATCTTATAAATAACCTGCCTGATTCGTGTTTCTTATTTATTTATTTTTGTTTTCAGATGGCGCTAAGATGCATGGAACCCAGAGAGTTGTTATGTTTTGCCTGTTAACAACTGTCTTGCCTGCAATACTTATAATCTCTCCATTATATCTAAGGAATATCAAGTATGCCGATGTAATGTATAGGATATCAGATTCAGATGTTATACAGATACATAAAGGGCAATCTTCAATATTTTGTGAAAAACATTCCTTAAAAATGAACAGTACTTTTAATGCATTCCAAATGAAAGGCAAACCTAAGTTAGCTAGTAAGAGAAGACATATTAAACTAACAAAATCAATGACATTGCCTGATGATACATTAGAATACTGGGGATTCTACCTTTTTACTGGAGCTACAGTAGAATTAAGAGGGTGCTCCAGATATGAAGGTTCAAAAATATTGGTTGTGAAAGGTGATAAAATATTAAATACTTGTGGTATTTTAGGTGATAAATACAAGAAAGATCCACTGCTGATAGAAAAGCATAGTCATGTGTCAGTAACTTTAGAAAATCCTAGAAATAAGAAAAGACATACTCAATATGATTATGATACTAATAAAAGTAATTCTTATGAAACCAATATTGGAAAAACAAAACACAAGAGGGATACAAGTAATGGTTTGCATAATCCTAATACAGTTTTAGATGCGGGTGTTAACCATGGTGGAAATGCAATGAACACTACCACTAAGATTACTGAAGATAAGTCTGTATCTAGCTTTGAAATCAATCTCTATGACTGCTATCAAGACAATATACTGATGAATGATTTTTTTCCATATTCAATACAGTGCAACAATACAAAATACTTAGAAGAAATAACAACACTGAAGGTGGATCACAAAGTGACATCAGATGGTTACTACTATTATATTTTTTATAGTGATAATGATTTTGTTAACAATGATATTCATGCCATTTTTGATATTTACAAACCAACATTCCAGTATTCAAATTTATCTGAATCAAAAATGTGTTTAAATAAGTCTGAATGTCAGTTTGATGTTGAAATGTTTAGTAATGAGTTAGTAATTGTTGAAGTTCCCACTAAGGATGGCTTAAATAATGATGACCAATCATTTATTTTGATGTCCATATGTCATCCAAGAGTGTCAGTTTATATATTCTTCCCAGTGTCAGTGCTATTGTTGATACTTTTATTTGCATTTTTATGATATTTATGCTTAATATTTCTGTATTATATATTCATCAAAATGAATATAGCCAGAAGTGTGATATTAATTTATTAATATAGTTGGTATAGATGATATTATGTAATTTTAGTTGTTACTTATTTATAAGACTGTGATGATATTATGCCTGGCATCTATTTCTATGTTATTGATTAAAAAGTTTAAGAATAAAATGAATTATTTACTCTATTTATTTTTTTGGAAATATATAGCCAATCTTTCCAACAACACTAATGGACATTAAAATCTATATAAAGTATTTTAAGAAAATACAATAGCAGTCAGCCTTTCGTTCTTTTTGCCATCAGAAAGAAAGCTAATTTATATTATGATTTTTCTTCGTAGCATTATGCAACTCTCAAATATTATTATCTTAGCTAATAAAATCAGCCAGGAGCAAATTAACATTAACCTATAAACTTTGTATTGATGATCACAAAGAGAAAAAACCATGTAAATATGTTCTAAATTAATCTTATGCCATCAATTTAAGTACTCGATAAAAAGTAAATCGCTCGCAAATTAACGTTTTAAATTTTTGTTAATTTTATAATTTACGGATTCCATTGTCAGTAGAACAACAACTAGTACAAAACATGTAATAAATAAAACGTACTTTCCTCATTGTCTTGAAATCCTTAACCATATTATTGTTTGTATTTATTTGCAAATATTTTAGTTTAAGGTCAGAGTACGTTTGCTTTGTTGCTCAAACAGTATGTGCTTTCCACTTTGCACGCCATATCGGTTCCACGGTTTTCTCCCCCTACGCAGGCAAGGAAAGAAACCCGGACAAATATTCAGTGATCTAATGCTTAGTGTTAGTCAGTTTCTAAAAATAATGGGCATTTATAATTTACGACTTTAAAATGACTAGCACATTTCCTTATTCAAACGGGTGTGACGAAAGATAAATATTGTTGTTTCACTTCACTTTTAAACAAAAGTTTCACATATTTATTGTGAAATAAAATATATAAGAGAAAAAATGTGACGGAAAATTAAATGAGCATTTTCCTTTATATGATTTATTGGTTATTTATTAATATGGGTAATAGATGTGTCAGATATCCTAGGCCTAGAACGCACCGTAAAACGGTATGTTACGTCGCGCATACGTTAATTTATATCATTAATTAAATAACCTAAATATGAAAAAAATTAACAATTAAAGGCTTTAAATGTTTTTTCTTAGGTAACTGTAATATCAAATGACTTATCTAATATTTATGAGTTAAGTAGTGTAACGGTGCATAAGCATTTCATTGAAGCTCCAGCTGTGTCCCGAAAATTGACAGTGCGTTCTAAGATTTAATTAACAAACTCAAATATAAACAAAAATATCTGGGTCAAGATGAATAAAGCCTACATTTTAAATGCTAATTTATATATTGTTATTATGTTAAATGTTATTTCGCACTTTCAAACAGGAACCTTAATTACCAACTTCATATTTTTTGAAGAAAATTTATTCCAAAAATATAAATAAATCTAAATGAACATAAAAACCACGTAGAAAATAAATAATATTATGGGAACACAGGATACAAAAGGACCTGTCAAAAGAAAGTAATGACTTAGAGGAAATTTTGATTTATTATTTCCACATAGTTGTGTCCAAAGTATGTTTCAACAGCTCAGTGGGTAGATTTTCTGTAAACAAAATTTTTTCAATTGAGTGCACTGCCCACGAGAAATTAAGGTTCCGATCGGGAGTGGAGTGCTACACAATTCTCATCAATAACAATACAAAGGAGATATTTAATCATATTTATTTACTGTATTACAAAAAACAGTTTACCATATTATGTACAACTGGAAAAAAGCTACATTACATTATTTCCTTCTAGTACTTTTGTGATTGAAATAGCCTCTCCAGTACCCGATGAGACCCCTCTGCAGGTAGCAGCAGGGTCCGCGCGGAACGGGGGCCATCCGGCCGAGCCGGGCTTACGACTATGTATATTAAACTTATATCAATAATATTATAGTAATGTATTATTATTTCATTAAACTAAACCAATACAACGGTCCAAATAAAAAGAGTTCCAATAAAAATCAGCACAGCGGTACTTAGGAGGTTGCCCCTAATACTCACACCGTTTAAATATCGCAATAGAATGCAGGACACAAAGTATAAACTGGAATGCGCTGGCGCCTCAGATGAGGTTGGCCACATCATTGGGCATTTCCGTAATAGTTGTATGGTAGAACTCCTCAATATCCTTCAATGCTCTCTTGTCTGCTTCAGTCACAAAGTTGATAGCAATTCCTTTACGACCGAAACGACCACCTCTTCCGATACTGAAAAGAAAAACCATAACTAATCATTTAGAACAAAAAAAAATAAGAAAAATTAAATGTACAAGTAATATATCTTACCGATGAATATAGTTCTCACGGTTGGTAGGCAGATCGTAGTTGATAACGCAGGATACCTGCTGCACGTCAATGCCACGAGCTAGCAAGTCAGTGGTGATGAGGACACGGGATGACCCTGTACGGAACTGCCTCATGATGACTTCACGTTCGCGCTGATCCATATCGCCGTGCATAGCCGATACGGTGAAGTCGCGGCTGTGCATAGACTCAGTGAGCCAGTCCACCTGGAAAGTGTTAATTCACTATTACAATCACTGTCATTGATAACGAGCTATTGAGATATTATATAATATAATGATGAATACAATGTTAAAATACATTATCATTATGGTATGTGGCCATGTCATAAAATTGATAGTTTCTTGAAATTAGCTTCAAGCATTTCAAATGAGTTGCATGAGTTCATATGATTGCATTGTCAATGTCTAACAATTTTGTCTTTATTCTTTGGAAATTATTCAATCAAATACTTCACGGTCAAGAATATATCAAGTTAGGTTAGCCTTTATAAATGATGCTTTAATGTTTAAAAGCAGTTTTTATATTATTATTTTGTACATTAATTACTAATAATCTTTTTTTTTTTTACTATTACATTTTTTTTTATTTTCACTATTAATTTTTTTTTTTTTTCACTTTGTAATATCCTTTATTTGAGGTATAAACTAAAAAAGATTTTTTAATAGCTTTAGTTTACACCTCAAATAAAAAAAAATGGGTTTTACTGAACCTAGGAGACATATTTTAGTTGAACAATTTTGTAAAGGAATTTGTTTTAGGTTTGTTATTAAGGGCTGTCATGTGTTTACTATACGTAATGTAATTTGAATAATTGAGCATTTTATATAGATCGGTAGATTATTTAATGAAATCATCAATTCCATGATATGAACACAGTATATACCAACCTATACACAGGTTGTATAATTATCAATATTAAACCAAAATACTATTAATATATTTATATTAATAAGTTAGGGCTTAACAATATATTATAGTAGCAAAATTCGTTTTCAATTTATATATAACTATATTCTATGCATACATTAGCAGTAAAGCTTAGAAGTAAAAAATACTTAACATTATCATAATTCTGTATTACAGTTCATTACAATATAATTCATATAAATTTATATATAGATAACATAAGATTGTACAAAGTTACAAAAAAATATGTTTAATATAGATGTCAAGAAATATTCAATCACAATATCTTATATAAACAAGGTTGTATACTACATTTTATGGATACATGGCCTTGAATTACAATTCAATGTAAGATTAGCCTTTCATGATGTTGTTATAAAATAAGCCAATTATATTCCTGTAATATTTTTTATAAATCATGTTATATAAATTCTTAAATTTATATATTCAGTTGAATTAATCACACAATGTTATCTACTAAGATTAAAGTTCATATTATACAATTGCCCTAAGTTTAATACTATACAGGAAGAACATTCATTATTAAATAAATGATATTGTCATAGATCTCATGATTATATGATTCAAGTTACCTTGCGGCGAGTGTTGCAGAAAATGACGGCCTGGGCAATGGAGAGTGTATCATACAAGTCACAAAGAGTATCTAATTTCCAGTCCTCCATCTCAATGGAAATAAAGAACTGCTTAATACCTTCCAGGGTGAGCTAAAAAATACAAGCAAAATGATTTTAAAGCATGACTTCAGCCACTCAATATTCAATATGTAAAAAAACTGGGTGGTGCAGACAAAATGTACTGTCTTAATACTAGAATATAGCATAAAGCTACAAAAAATTCTAACTAGAGAAAACATATGCTGATAATCATCAATTTTATATTAAGTATATTTTTTGATATATATTCATAATAGACAAAAAAAAGTCATAAATTTTTTTTTTAAATTGCATGTTATACTAAAAACTGTTATAAGTTATAAGTCTATATAATCTACACATATAATAAAACTGTAACTGATCCCTCTGTGCAAGATTATTGGGGACATTTATTAATGTATAGTGTTTATGTCTTAATCATTTTGTCAGTTGGTTTTTGCCTGCTCTCGGAAACAGCTTAACCAATTTAAGTGCAATTTTCTTAAGAGCGTCACTAGTCAATAATAAAGTCATATACAAAAAATTTAAACCATTGTAGGGCAATTAATAGCTTATAACTGAAAATACAATGGTTTGAGTTAAATTTCTACTCAGGAAAATGAATTCTTATTTTTAATTACTTCCTAGCCTTGTTAACATCAATAGAGTGGTCGAGTTCCACCACTTCACATCTTGAAAAACAGGAGGAGAATGGGAACACAGTGTCTCAATTTTGAGTCATTAGGTTCCCTTCTGACTAGCCTGTTAAATGTATTTGACTCACCTCTTCCTTTTGCACTAGAATGCGCACGGGTTCTCTCATGAAGCACCGTGACACTTCCAACACATCATCAGGCATAGTAGCTGACAGCAAAATAACTTGCACATCAGAAGACAGCATCTTAAATACATCGTGGATTTGATCTTTAAATCTGTAATCAGATAGAAAATTAGTATCACAAATAAAAAATATATAATTTGAAAATTAAAATTTTTGGTATTGATGAATACTTGACAGCTGTCAATGATGATGAATACTCACCCTCTAGACAACATTTCATCAGCTTCATCAAGTACAAATAGCTTAATTGTATTGGCACGGAGGGCACGACGTGTAATCATATCATATACACGGCCAGGGGTTCCAACCACCACATGAACACCACTTTCCAACTGACGAATATCTTCACGCACATTTGTACCACCAATGCAGGCATGGCATTTAGCATTCAAGTGATCACCGAGCGCAATTACGACCTTAAACCAAAATATTATATTGAATTCTTGCTTAGATTATTAAATATAATAATACAAAGGTGTAAAATTAAAAAGCCAGTCTCATACCTTCTGAATCTGTTGAGCCAACTCCCTAGTGGGGGCCAAAATGAGCGCTTGACATTCGCGAATGCTAGTATCAATTTGCTGAAGAATTGAAATAGAGAACGTAGCAGTTTTCCCAGTTCCTGACTGAGCTTGCGCTATAACGTCACGACCTTGGATACAAGGCATAATCGCGCGTTGCTGAATTGCTGAAGGTTTCTCAAAACCATAAGCGTAAATCCCTCTTAATAATTCTTCTTTTAATTTCATGTCATCAAAGCTTTCCACGACTTCATGCCAGTTCGTGTCGAGAGCGCCGCCAACGGAGTCCAAGCCCGGAGGTCCATCATAGTTGCCTTGATCCTTGGCTGGGCCATTTTTATCCTCCTGCCAAGCCTCCGATCTGAAAATATATTATGCTTTATTTGATATACATTTTGTATTGATTTTAAAATCAAGTAATAATGAACAAGCAAAAATCATTACTGAGAAACTGTCAAATGACATTTCGCAGAAATGCGCATTCCGCCCTTTTTTTAATAAGGATAATTTTGTCATGAACAATGACAGTACTAATTAACATGGTCTTTTTCATATTACAGCCAAAAAGTCTGTAATTCATGATATCAAAACACGTGCACAGTGCCGGGGCACAAATACTATTCTCCTGCCAGCGCCATGTTGGCAATCGAAGACCGTGCAGAATACAATAAATTAGAAGATATAATGAAAATCATGTAAAATATTATGAATATCTATTTGTATATTAATATACATGGTTTTCTCCATAATGTTTAATTAAAGATACTTCAAAATAAAGTATAAAAAATACTTACCTTGTTTCAGGTGAATAGGACATGTTCCAATCGCGGTAGCTGAACGGAAAAGAACTAGCAAGGTCAAGTTAAGTTTAGTAAGAGCTTTTTTTATAGGAATACAATAAAGAAAAATTAAAACGCAACTTACAAAGTAAAGTTATTTTAAAATATTTTTAAAATATTAATGTTGTACTTTATAGCTTTAAAAGACGCTTTCCCTAAGTGGATGAGTAATAGTTAAATAATAGGAAACTAAACGACGGAAGTCTCTAACCTCATCTTGAGCAAACGATACAGATAACTAATTTCAATAACTAGAATATTGATTTTCAAATGTGCCATCTAATTCGGTAACTACGCGCTAATTAATAGTGTATATTTACTTCGAATTTTTATTTAATAGAAAGCTGACTTGATTTTCATATTACTTATATTATTTATAAATGTAATTAAAAGCAATATAAAAATTAAATGTAAATCAAATATATATAAATATTTAAACTTTTCTTACCTGTATTATTTTTTCCCTTTTAAATTACATTATGTTAAATTAATACTGTATTTAACAAAGTTATACATAAATTTTATACAGTTTTCGTTATATTTAAATAACACAAACATTTAATCTAATACAGGTTTTAATATATGCATTATTAATAAATTAGTAACATCTTTTTTATAAAAATAAATCATGTAATAAATAACAGAATAAAAGATTAACAGAATCCAGTGGAAAAATTGAGAACAGAGTATCTTAACACTAACCTCTCCTACCCTGATGTGTGCGGGATACACGCGGGACGCTAAAAAAAAGTAATAAATAACGAATTACAATTATTAATGTTATAGTTTTAGTTTAAAAGGTAATATACATTTAATATTTAATTTAGCGTTATCATCAATTTCTTTTCAATAGATACCATTTTAATTATTATCTATGCAATTGTAAAAAATAAACTGAACGCAATGATAATAATAATCTAACGTTGGTAGTACTGAACTTCCTGTGGTGTCTTTGAGTACGCTGCCATTTTGAAACGGCAGTGCTTTTTGTTCGTGTGGAGCGTTTGCTCGTTGCGGGGTCTAGACTGTGGTTTAGGAAAGTTTAGTTTTATTTTATAAATAAAGAACTCAATCAAAATGAGCTGGCAAGATTATGTCGATAAACAGTTAATTGCATCCAGATGTGTTACAAAGGCTGCTATTGCCGGTCACGATGGTAATGTCTGGGCCAAATCAGAAGGATTCGATGTAAGTTTTTACTACGTAATTGGAGTGTAGTGTAAACTAATAGTAAATAGGTTATTATATAAATGTATTAAAATGCAGTTATCCTTCCTTTAAAGGTTATTGTATTTTATATTATAATAATGGATGACGAATCCGGCTAGTTGACAAGATGGCGACATGTGCTAGCAGTCAATTCGTATAAGAATTGTAAAAAAATACGTATTATTTCTTTCATATGTCTCTCGTACCTTTATAACTGTGCTGTTTAATAAAAATATTATTGAAGATTTCATTATAATGGTTTTAAAGTACTTTATTAATTACAAAAATCGATGCCGGCCGGTAGCTTTGTATCGGGTTATGGTCACACGTCGGCGACGCCTAATATAGTTACCATACCTACCCTCCAAAACGTACAAATTTTCAATTTTCTTTTAAAATATTATCATTTTTCGTAATGCTCTATATGTAATAAAAACCTTTTATCAAAAAATATTTTGATTCAGAACTATAGAATGAATTGTATGAGTCAT
The DNA here is from genome assembly GCA_018230405.1 of Heliconius hortense. NCBI lineage: Eukaryota > Metazoa > Arthropoda > Insecta > Lepidoptera > Nymphalidae > Heliconius > Heliconius hortense. The sequence goes on from DWAL01000095.1 coordinate 9,960, forward strand.
CTTTTAAATTACGTGTTATTTATAAACTTCCACAGCGTTTTATCACATATTTTTAATTAAATATTATAGTTACAATAATTAATTATATTTATAATTACTTTTTAAGGTAAAATAGTAATGGATATGTTGTATTTGTTACATGACGATAACATGTTAGTTTTTTAATTTTTCAAAATTGATTTCAATTAAAATATCGTTAATTAATATATAAATAGGATATTAATTAAATTATGACCTAAATAAACATAGGTTCATTTATTTATAAACTATAATGCAAGTATTATATTCATTATATCCTCTAGGTATATTTCACATAATATATTTAAAAAAATATATATTTTATTATGAACACAATATATCAGAACTACTATCATTATTATCCTTATCTGTGACTAAGTCTGATAAGATATTTTTTCTTTATCCATCAATCATCAAAATGAACTTGCAAGTAACTTTCCTGATGTCGATAATACAATAGTTATTAATTAAATCCCCACTCGAGAGAATAATAAAATATTTAATTATTTCTATTTTTATGTTTTATTATGAAAAAGAGTGGTGCTTTAGTCTATAAGATAACATGTGTCTTGAATTTTGGTAAAAAACAGACAGCAGTGTCTCCATGTCTCCATTAAGTTATATCTCTGTTTACCTGGTGAAGCTAAAAAATATATGAAGTATACAACACTTAGATTTCTAATTTTAAATTATTAATTATAAGTAAATAAACTAATTTCATATTTAATGCTAGTTAATTTCTGTAGAAATATTTATTATAAACAAATGACATTGTAGGGGAAGGAAGTGGTTATCTGCTTTGATTAGTAGTTTAATATAGCTTTATAAAATTATTCATATTAACAGGAAACTCACATAAAGACAGTTATTTAAAATGTGTTTATGCAGGCATATTTCACTAGGGAATGTTATTTTTTTTATTAGTTCCTTAGCCATGGTCCCATAAGGCAACTGAAATGTTACATATCACCATAAATACTTGAAAGGCACCTATTAAAATATAGGGAGTGTGATGTGCCAATCATTATGAGCATGATATTTTATACCATTTGCTGAAATCCATGTTACAAACTTGTTTCAAACTTTTTGCTTGCCTTGTTTTCCAATACTGACTGCATGAAAACTTGTCATTGTAACATGTTATATTAAGCCTCATAACTATGATCATTTCCAACTTCAAAGTTTCTGAATCTTAGAAAATTCAAAAATTCATGCAAATTCAATCGTAATTTTGTCTTATTTAGATAAACATTATAATAAATATTTACTTCTGAAACCACTTGATTATTGGAAAAAATCTGGCATTGTAACATAAATTGTAGCAGATTTTTTTTCTCATATGCAGTTTTTAATAGTAAATCTTTTATATATTGTTCAAGGTGTTAATTATGAATGTAATTCATGGAATATTAGTGTTGAATATAGAAAAGATGAATTATGTAATTTACTTTAAATTTTAGGATAATATAGAAAGTCATTATACATTTTAAGGTTTTACATTTATGATAAGATCTAATTAAATAAATACATATTGCAGATATGTATAGCATAGTTGTGCTATAATAGGTGTGTATTTTTTAGAATGATGACTTTGTTAACAGATATCAAAAGAAGAAGTAGGTAAGATAGTGGCCGGTTTCGAAAATGAATCACTCCTCACCAGCGGCGGCGTGACGATAGCGGGCACGCGGTACATCTACCTTAGTGGAACAGACCTCATCATACGCGCAAAGCTCGGCAAGGTCGGCGTGCACTGCATGAAGACAAAGCAAGGTAACGCACCCATACACCGCACCGCCATGCCGTATCACACGCGCTCACTTGTTACTGTGCTTAGATAGTTCAATTGTTGTGATGAATATCAAAATATAACACCATCTGGTGTTATATTTTGATATATGACTTAAGTTCTTTGTATAATACATTTTTAACTAATATAACATATAATCATATACAAATAGCTCTCGGCTCGTATATCCGATTCTGCCCTTGCGCATCTGCCAAGCAGCCTGGCCGAGACCTATATTCCAATCGCGCGTCATAGAAACTGCTTTGCGAGAGGATGAGTTTCAGTAGTTTATGATTGATGCACTTTCATAATTATAATTTCTTTTTAAAGCTGCCTCTGTACCATCTAAACTGAGAAATCGCAACAGTGCGCATAGACCGTTAAGTTCTCTCTAATATCGTTAATTGACCTACATTTGATTTAAACACGCAATTAAATTCAGGTTCCGAAACTAAACTATTTAAATTAACATATACCAAATATATCATAAGTTGTCTGTCGGTTTTATTAGGAATAATTTTCGATTTATGTAATAGAACCGCTATTAATGTGCGTTGAGTACTGGAATTCAGTAAAATGTATTTTTTTTTTTGCAGCTGTTGTCATCTCTCTCTACGAAGAACCGATCCAACCCCAGCAAGCTGCATCTGTAGTGGAGAAGTTAGGAGATTATTTAATTACCTGTGGTTATTAAAGGTGAGTTATTTGATGGCAAAAGTACTAGTTGTTCCTACTCGGCATGTTCCACCTTAACCTGACTACCGCCAATATGATAAAAATATAGCATTGTGTTTTTTCTTTGCAGATCGAAGCGCGCCGTGATCTAAGAATACTATAAGATAATATTTTTTCCACAGGGAAATAAGTAACTGCATTTTGTATATTCTATAAAAGTGATAAGGACCGTCATTTGTTTTGATATTTGATAAATTATGGCGCCATCAGTGTCTGATGCGCTTGGCGGCCACGTGCAGACGTAATTACTTTGCGGATTTTGGACTCTTTTTATACGCTCACCTTTTCCACAGAGTGATTGTTTCTGTACTGTGGTTTTTATTTGTATTTTAATAAAAATTGCTTTTATCGACCTATACAGTGAGGCTGAACGGAGCTTTGCGAAGGTCTCGAGGCATGATGTATAGAGATTTTTTTTTAGATTTCTTTTCAAGCTGTCTGACAACTTCATGAGTGTTACGTTTCGCGTAACGCTCCGCGCCACCGCGGCCGCTCTGACCCGGTGGATGGCTGAACGTGGAACAAATGATAGCTAAATCAATTAAATCGCACACAGACAAGCTTGATAAGAGATAAAATTAAATAACCACGTAATGAAATTACTGTAACAATATACAACAATTATATATGTAATTACAAATAGGCATTTGTGTAAGGGCTTGTTACAAAATGAGAGACACTGTAACCCAATTAAGTAAACATGTAAACGATTTTAAATGAAAATCTCTAGTCCCACTGGAACCATCGTGTGAGAATCTATAACGACAGTGTGCGGGGAACCCCCGCGATCGCCATTATTTCGCTATGCTTCCCTTTTTTTTTATTACGCCGCGTTTATAATATTGTGTAGTGAATAAACATTTTGCATTCTGTTCTACTCTTTATCTCTTAGCTGCAGAAACTAGAAGCGCTCAATTATAATCCTGTATCCTCAAACAAGGCTTGCAGTAATCGAAGGGTGCATATTGTTTATATTTGATATTACTACTATAGCTTTGTACATTGTTTCTGATAAGCGATGGGAACTGTGTCTATCTTATAATAAATGATTTGTATTATAATTCATTGGTTTTCTTTATCTCCATGATGTACTTTTCCTTTTTTGTTTGTTATACTTATACTCAAGAATCATTATATCTATGTAGGACCTTTCAAGTTACCAAAACTAATTGTTTTTTCATCAAAACAAGTTTTTTTTGTCTTATATTAAAAATATATATTTTTTTAAATGGACGTTGGGATGAATGCAAGGCATAGTAAAAAACATTTTGCTAATGAACATAATTTATTTCCTTTGACAAAATCTACAATAATAAGAATTAAGTACACTCGAATACAAGGATTGGTATAAAATGTTAAAAGTGGTAGTCTAAGTGATTTTGGTTCTTTTAATATATACCACACAAGATCATTTTACATGTCTAACGCTAAAGAAAATAGTAATTGAAACTTACATAATTGTGTTTAACTATTATTAATTTCAATCAATATTGTTTCGAAGAAACGATATCCTTATAAACACTAAACTGGTAAACAATAATTTAAAAGAAACTCTGATGTACATAACATACTACGTGGTATCTACATTTCTACATGTCTATTTCCAACGAAAATTAGTCGTGTATTCTAAAATAGATATTACATTGCTTAAATAAATAATGCGTTGTAATTAAAGTAAGCCAACGGTTAAACACTTGCACATCTCAAATAAACATTTAGCTGGTTATAGCTAACAAATTAGGATACAAGTTTTAATTTTCAAAGCCACATTCACGCACGTTAAAACAACGATTATTTCTAATACGCCAATTTTACAATATTCAAGTCATTGATTTGTTCACTCATCAGAGGCAACACATTGTCAGTCACAATTTTTATAATTCAGGGAAGAGATTTTAGTGTTGTATCGTATGGCCTGTCTTGAGGTCACGGATGCTCCAGAGAGTAGTGGCGGGATTTCTTCCAAAGACTTCTAAAGAAACCTTTTCTTTGTTTCTGGCCTGGATGCTCCTCGCCTGTTGACAAACAAAATATATACGATATATACTCTAATATGTAGCTCGTAAAGTAATATCAAATCAATGATACTGGAAACAGAGTAATAATTGGGAACTTAAGGTAAGCTTAAAAAGTATGAGATCAAGATACATTTCCTCTTTTATACATAAATGTCGAGTATGTACAGGCAAGTTATGTCTTTACTTATTACTAATGTGTTTTACTTTATATGTTCTAATAGTTTAGAGTTTAGTTAGTTAGTTTTAGTTTTGAGTTAGTTAAGTTAGAACAATTTCCTGTTAAAGACAATGTTTTATTTTGACGGCTCGACTTAAGTGTTCTTGGTATATTATTAAATGTCTTTGTATAAATATATTTTTTAAATTAATTTCGTACTTAAATCCGATGACAAGCAAAATCAAGCTTATTTTTAATTAGTTGTTACTGAAATGTGTGCCACATATTATAACTTTTTTTAGTCTCAGTAAATAAGAAGACCTCAAAAACATTTTTGACTCAAAACTGCAAATGCAAACAAATCAATTTCGTGGAGTCGGTGGACTGAGTACTAACTGACTGACTGGAATAATACGATGCAAACATATCATTACTTGACTCAAAAAAAAAATGTATTTGTAAGGCTGCAGTAGTGTTAGGGTCGTGAACACTCATTTGAGGGCGAGGGAGTGCGAATGTCAAGTGTACGAGAACGTCGGCCGCCGCCGGGTCGATACTGCGGCAACGGCGTGGAAGCATTCGAATCAACAAATTGTGCTCACTGGATTTACTTTACTGAAGTTAATATTCAACAGCTTAAGTTTGTTTAAATTTGATGGCATTTTTTTACTATGGTATAATAGAAAGTACTTGCTAAATGTTCCATTTCCCTAATGCTGATTTTATTGTTATATTTATTACTTATTTTATGGCAAGAAAATCTAAATAATAGCTAAGATGTTTTTAACGGATTATTTAATTAGTCATCATAAAATATAAATTCAAAATACGTGATGTCATGTAAAAGTTT
>DWAL01000096.1:0-15486 GCA_018230405.1 Heliconius hortense
ACTAAAGTTTCAGCCAATTCAATAAAACATTTATTTTATAGCAATTTTGTTAAACGAAATCCTTCATATTGATTTATTTTTTTATTTGTAAACTGACTCAAATAAAATAAACACATTAAATATTTAGGGATGTTTGCCAAAATACAATAGTGGAAACTGCATTTAAATTAGGTTAAATTCTGAATTTGACGTGCACAAATATTTTAAAAATTATTGTCTACGGAAGAAATATAAGAAAATTTATGATTGAAAGTTTATTGGAATATTTAGTTTTAACTATGATTTATATTTATTTACAGGATCTGACATTACATAAGAAACCAATAGTAAAAGAGCGGAGACCAAACACGCCTCGAATTATATACGTGGCGGGTGGATATTTCAGACATTCTATAGATACCTTTGAAGCTTATAATATAGATGATAACTGTTGGACAACGTTACCTAGACTAACTGTACCGAGATCTGGATTAGGGGCAGCTTTTCTTAAGGTAAAATTCGTATTTATACTCCTATACTAATATTATGAAACTGAAGAGGTTGTTTGGTTGATCGCGGTAATCTCAGGAACTACTGATATCAATTTCAAAAAATGTTAAGTTAACCCTTTAACGTTATCTTTTCCATTTGATTTTTTTATTTAATTTTGTTTTACAAATGTCCGCTACAAAAAGGTGTAAAGAGAAAGAAAGAGCGAGAGAGGCGTAAATACTTAGAATGATAATTTGGTAAGAGAGAACACTATTAACAAGTACTATAATAAATATCATTTTCAGGGTCTATTCTATGCAGTGGGTGGTAGAAATACATCGCCAGGCTCATCGTACGATAGTGATTGGGTAGATGTGTATAGTCCCGCCGCTGAGCATTGGCGCCCTTGCAGTCCAATGTCCACGCCACGGCATAGGGTATATATTTTGTTTCTTTATTTTGGTGTAGCGTGGTGTTAAGTAAAAATATTATATAATCACTTTAACAATAATCATAACATCGTCAAATTCTGGATTTTATAATATAAATACAAATACTGTTTTACCCCTGAAACATAAGAGAAAATATTAAAATCGACAATTCTTGTATTAAAAAAAACCGTACTGTACGGTCAACGTGTCGTGGCTACCATGAAGTTAGGCTTTCTGAACTTTTGTACATTATCCACTAGGGAAGAACATAATCAACAGTAAGAAAAATCCTAAAATTAAATCTGCAAAGCTACTACAGCTTCTTTCAGGGGCCCCCGATGAGTCGATGGTACTGTAAACGTATATAAATTTAATAAAATCAATGTTTTGTTCTTCACAGGTAGGAGTAGCGGTAATGGACGGTTTACTATACGCAGTCGGCGGGTCCGCCGGTTCTGAATACCACAAGACTGTTGAATGGTAATTATTTAGTTTTTTCGCTTTCTTCATTAAGTATTTCATTACAATCACTAAGTTTAATGGCAGTATTTACTTTAATAAACCAGTACTTTCTAATTATTTACAATTACAATATAATATAAAAGATGGAGATGTCAGCGCTCCTTTTACGGAAACAGCATATAGGGTAAAATATTTCAAACTTATACCTAAAGAAATGAATCAAGATACCTCAACAGTTTAGACATAGGATTTTTTTTTCAATTCACGCTTTTTATCCATACCTGGATTTCGTGTGATGCTCACATACACATACTACTACAAAAATACTACGAGAAAGAACTATATTTCTCGTTCTTTGTCACGCAATTACCTATTTTTTATAATAAATCTAAACAACGTTCAAAGCTCTGATTAAAATTGTTTAACAAAATCCTATTTAAAGACAATTTATGATATCTCCTTTATTATGTAATTATTTAGAAATAACGCATGGTTATTGAACGACCCACAAAATTATATTCAAAATTTTTAACACACAAAATGATATTGAACTACTATAGATAGGTACTTACATTTCACATTAGTTTTACATTGTCGTCGTCACATTTTCCTTTTACTACCATATTTTTATCATAAGTAATATTAAAAAACTCGATGTTTTTTCTAGTCTTAAAAGAACGTATTTTTGATGGTACACTCAAATAAATACTGACACACAATAGTTTCACATTTAAAAGAAATACTCAGTAATCACGTGCCATATTCGTCACAATGATGAAATTAATATTAAACAATATCCAAATAATTTAAAACACTTAATAATCACTCAAAATCTAAAGACGTCAAAATAAAGTAAACAACAAGAAAGCGGCGCCGCGAAGTTATGGTCGGTTTACACATTACAGTCACAGATAATTAAAAATTAATGTAATAGTTCATAGTACGTAGTGTTAAAGACACTCCGTTCTACATTTTCCGTAGAAATCATGTCATCATGTTGGAACTTAACGCCGCGCTTTGTCTCGTTACTAGAGTGAGGAAATAAAAGTATTAAATCGTGTTCAGGTCGCGTTTACAGCTACACGCTAAATGTAAAACTATTCTTCTGTATTTCCTTAGTTACGACCCAGAAAAAGATGCATGGACGTACGTAGCGTCCATGGGTCGCGCGCGGCTCGGCGTCGGCGTGGCCGTCGTCAACCGCCTACTGTACGCCGTAGGCGGCTTCGACGGCGCGCGGAGGTCCAACTCCGTGGAGTGCTACCACCCGGAGAACAACTGTTGGACTGAAGTGGCGACCATGCACTACGCCAGGAGTGGAGCTGGTGAGGGAATTTTATTGTTAGTTTGTGTGTGTCTGTCTCTTTGTTTATTGTACTTTACCTTTTGAATACTGTCACTGTGCTTAATAAATAATTTATTTTGTTAGTCACCACCCGGAAAGTAGGTGTTGCACAAATTAAATAAGCCCAATATATAAATGTACATGTTGGCAGGCGTGGCGGCGTGGAATCAATACATCTACGTGGTGGGCGGCTACGACGGCGCGTCGCAGCTGGCGTCCGTGGAGCGCTACGACACGGAGCGCAACGCGTGGGAGGAGGTGGCGCCCATGCGCGCCGCCCGCTCCGCGCTCTCGCTCGCCGTGCTCGACAACAAGCTCTATGCTATGGGTGAGTGGTCGTTCACTTTCACTTATCAACTATCGTTAGCTATTGCTCTCAGTACAGGACGGTCGAACTTGTCCGCACTGAACAAATGCACCCCAAAAACAAATCTGCGCTGCCATCAACAGTTTCACCGTTCAAGCCGGATCTTCTACTGTACTGCTCTCGATAATAAACTCTATGCTTTAAGTGACTTGGGCGAGTTTTATATGAACATTCATTTTGACTTAAGACGTAGCAGCTTTAAACTAGTACATCGGCATCTACGTTGTGGTTATTTTACATTGTCTCTCGCCATACTGGATAATGAACCTAATATTTTGGGCAAATAAAGTTATTTTTACTTCAACTTTCACTTTGACTTAGTCTGTATTGTCACTTATTGCACTCGAGAATGAGTTTTACGCTATGATGATGGTTTTTGTGTGAACATTGATTTAGGGCATACCAGCATGGAGACGAAGTGTCTAGTGCTAGAGAGTAACATTGTTATGTATGAATAGGGTTGTTTTTGTTATGTTGTGTATTGTTGGGTTAATTATAGTAAATGATTGAATGTTAAACGTGGTATGCTATTATTTACTACAAAACTTAATTTATATTTATTTTATAGATATATTTTAACCTTGCTTATATTATAATGTATGTTATAATATTAAAAACAATTATGTAAATTAACAATTTTAAATAATACAAAAGATGGTTTACACGAATAATATTTTATAAAATGTGTTTATTTCCCTAGGCGGCTACGACGGCGCGTCCTTCCTTGACATAGTAGAAATATACGACCCATCAACAAATTCATGGAAAAACGGCACATCTCTAACTTCAGTTCGCTCCGGACACGCCTCAGCCGTGTGCTACCAACATATCTCGAGGTCCACTGAAATAGGTGACACCCATCCCCTCCCCTCGACTTCCAACCCCCTGCCCCTCCCCGACGACGTCCCTATGGCTGCCAACATTATGAATGCAATCAACCCGCAAAGAAGGTTATAGCACTCGGAGTGAATAAGCTGTGATAAATTATTTTTATTAGTGTAGTGGCAACCCTGTCGATTGTTAAGGTCTAGTTTGTTTCGTCCTAAATGGGCAATCTATAAATGAAGTCACGAATTTCATGATTTTATGACATTTTTCTAATTATGTGCAAATTATTAAAACAGCCGAAACTGCTGTTTCAATTTAAAATTAAATTACATTTTTTTACACAACATCACACACCTTTATTTACATGTAATGTTATTTATGAATAGCCTATTATGCGGTGTCAATGTCAATCAATCATATTACAGCATGCTTAATGTCTTTTTTATGAATGAAGTAAAGAATTTTATGAATTATACCCCACTTTCTGAGTGCTCGGTGACAGAACACATATATTAAAAAAGTTTCGAACTTACGTTTTGTGAATCTTGTGCCAATTGAATCTATAAATGAAAACTCATAGAAATAAAATGATTTTGAAATTATATCTGATATTGAAATTTAAAATTCAAGTAAATAAAAAAGCTAGCTAAATCAAGTTCATTCAATTATTGAAATCTCATTAGTGGTGGTTTTTGTACAATTTTATGTAATTTAAACATACGGAAATTCCCTTTCTCTTCTCTTCTTTTTCTTGCTTGGCTTTTCTTAAATAGTTTCTGCCATGATTGGATTCCTTTACAAAAAAATTGTGAACATAAAATATATTAAGCTCATCGATGATAGTCTGGTTCAGTTTAAGTTTTATAAAAAAAATAAGTTAGGATTACTGCATGTGTTAGGGACGAAAAATTAAGTGTTCAAACATGATAAAAACCATTCATTAGAAGCCAGTCTTTTTACATCCTGTATACATTAAAATTGATATTTTTGCGTTGGCACAAGGCTATATTTACCACATCTAGCATAAGCTAGCTATATAAATCTATTATCAATATTTATATAAATAATAATGGTATTTTTTAAAAAACCTAATAATTTTATTAAAATCTTAAGATACGTTATTTTTCGAAATGTATTTATCTTTCCAAATTCAGGGTCGCACAATACATTATTAAAGTTAAAATATTTAATAAGACCATCACTTTGTATGTATTTTATTATGAAGTTCTTTTAGATATGGCTGCCATATTTAATTTAAATATAAAAATAAAGACATCCCAGCATTTTTTGTAATGTGTGGAAGGTATTTACAATAAATTTGCATTTTTTAATTCTTAAAATATGTGAATGTTATTTTACTTACTTACTTACTTTAATTTCGTCATATGATATATATTATACAAAAAGTTTTTAGAATCTTTATTGTATGAAAAACATTTGTTTACTAATATAAATGGTGTTAAAGATGAAAACTTACAATTTTTATTCCTATATTTATTGAAAGTTTGTGTAACTAACAAATTACTCTTTTACAAAAATTAAATATGATATGGTTAATTGTATGTACAAAATACCATAAACAATATTATTTAATACTACAAACAAGTGTTTTTAATATTGCTTTTTTTTAAATAACATATCTTGGTGTCATTATCTATTTGCATGTAAATTTAAGTTTACGATTTCCTGACAAGATTGTAAGGATGTAAGTATTAAGGCATGCATTGACTTTAAAACTGATGAGAGTTTGTTTGCCTTTTTTTTAAATACATAAATCACTTATAGGGCTGCCTATCCTACATCTATTTAAATTAAGTCAAACATATATATACTATAATAATAAGCGATAACTATTATTATGTCCCTAATTATAATTATTTTAGTTTTGTAAATAATGATGAACAACTAAATTAAACTGTAAATGATTGAATGGTATGAGAATGTTGTGTATTGTCTTCCAAACATATTAATTTGATGGCAGGCTGCTGAGTATTAATGGTTGTAACATTTTATACAATTTGGTAAACATGGCTGGGAGTTTAACTCCAAATATTCTATAATTTATATTTTCTCTATCAACCTTTCAATTCAATTCAATGTACATAAAACATCATGTATTTATTACTTAAGTGATTGCAAGTGTATAATGTGTTTAAAATATGTATGTAAATATAATACCTGCGGTAAGAGTACAGACTATTGTAAGGAAAATAAAGACTGCTATGGGAATAATACCATGTTTTATTTTATTTAGTAATACAAATCTAAATCTCAGTCTGTGTAAAGAGAGTATATCTAACTTTATACAGTAACAAAAACGTATTCAAAATTAGAATACTTTTATAAAGTAATTCTATAAAACTCAGCTTTATAATTCGTTATTTGTAAAAACTAAGTAGGCTTCCTGATAACTTTTCGTTTTCTTCTAACAATTATTCTAACGTCTGGTACATCTTCAGTTTGATTTGTATTGAAACTTGAATTATTTAAATTTGAAGAACTTAATCCTAAACTAACATTACTTGTATTTGTAGTATCGGAATTTTGTGAAGTAATAATTTTATCATCATTGACAATGGGTTTGTATGGAGTTGAAGTAGCCAAAGCATGTACTTCGCTCAGCGCATCTTTTATAATAATATCTTTTTCATTACTGTTTTTTACATTTAAAACTGAAAGTTCTGGAAGGTTATTGTCCTCTCGCTGAGGTTGAACCCCTGTTGATATGATAACTGTCTTAACTACGTTATTTTTCTCCATCGGACTTTCTCCTTTTGGATTTTCATTATTGTCATTTAAATGTTCTTCTTTATCTGCCATTTCACATTTACTATTTGATATATTGATATTAGAAAACTCATTATCTGTTTTATTCTTTTCTTTATTTGGTACAGTTGCAATTATAGTGTTAAAGTTAGTATTTGTAGGAGGTGGTTGAATTGATTGCTCAATTTCCGCTTTATGGACATCTTGAACATTTAAATCCATGGCGTCTTGAGTATTTTCAAACATTAATGCATATTTAACATCTGGTAATTTATTCTCACTCACTGGTATACCTAAATCATCAGGTGTTATTAAGCTACTAGTGTCACCGAACAGATCACTAAATTTATTTACAGTTTGCTCAGGAATAATCTTTTTATTATGTTTCTCATTACTTTTCTTTTTATCTTTTATATCTTTTTGATCCTTAGATGTAGTTTCTTTGGATTCCGATTTCTTCTTACTTCGATGTTTTTTACTATCTCGACTTGAATCTTTAGATGAGCTCTTTTTCATACTAGAACTTTCTAGTGTTACAGTATTATCAGTTGTATTTTTGTCTATCATTTCATTTTCATAAACATCTGTTTCCTTTTTCTCTACAAAACTAGAATTTATGTGAGGTTTGTCAATTTTTGTAGTTGCTCTTGTTTTTTGATTGCTTTCACTATTTACTATTTTCTGTTCAACTTCTTTCTGAAATTCCATTGTGTCACTTTCTTCATCACTCAATTCCAAATCACCTTCAACAGTTCTTATTTTATCTTGTATTGTCTTATCTATATTACTTTGCGTATTATTATTAGACTTTTTTAATTTAACACTAACTTGAACATTTTCCACAACTTGTTTATGTTTTTCTTCACTGGGTTTTGATTTTTTATCTCCTTTAGACCCCTTTAATTTTAAATTGCTTTCTGTACTCTTCTTTACACTTAGATTTATATCATCACTAACTTTAGTATTTTTGTCCAGTTTACTACTGCATTCTTGAACTTTGTTAATTTTGGATATTTTATATCCACAGGTTGACGAACTTTGCCGTACTTCCAGTTTATTTATATTTTGCCCAGTATCAGTAGTGTTAGAGCCTACGTTTTTTCTATTAAAATCAAGATTTGGCTCTTTATAATTTTCTGGGGCCTTTGACAAAATAACATCATCTTCTAAACTTTGAATTTCCCCTGATTCAATTGATTCATTGTCATCCATAGTGTTGTAAATTTGATTTAAATAGTTTTCACTTTCAGAAACAGTACATGGTTTCTTTTTTAAGGCTTCCGGAAATTTTACATTCTCTAGTCCCCATAACACTTTATCTATGCATGGAATATCTATATCCCGAGCGGAAGGTATGAATAAAAAATTTTGATCATTGTGAGAGTGTAAAACATATTTTTTACTCGAAATTCTTGGATCTTCAAGTGAAGTTGCAGCAATGTTCCTAATTTCTAGAACAGATCATATATGGAATTTATTGATAACAATTTTGTCTTAATATCTATAAAATTATGCTAATTTCATGTCATATGTATGTTTAAAAATGTTTATTTTTTACCTTTTATCATATGTTGAGGGAAATGATTGTCATTATGTATATAATCTGGTGACTGGCAGGATATCTGTTCAAATTCAGGCTCGGCTATATACCTTCTATCGGAAAATTCCTTTTCCCTGTCACTAATATAATTACTATCTTGTGAAGGGCATTTGCTGTATATCTCGGTTTTTTGTCGTTTACTGTTTGGTTCATCAAAACTATTCCTGGTTTTATGTTTTAGGCTAGAAGTTTCGTAATGTCGATGTCTGTCATGATAGGGTTCTCTTTCGTAATTATACCTCCTATCCCTACTTTTAGAACGATTATATTTGTCAGAAGGTGGACTTTTTAATACTCTTTGTCTATTATAATCAATATATCTATGTTGATATCTTTCTGGACTGTAGTTCCTGTGATATCGTTTCATATCATAGTCATTTTGTCTTTGAGTGTTATGGTCAAAGTTATTGCTATTTCTACTTCTACTTGAGTCACTTGAGCAGTGACTGTGTATGTCTGTCCTATAATCTCGATTATCATGCCTTAAATTCTTAGGAGGCGTTTTTCTATTGTTTTTGTTATATGGTTTATCTGTTCCTTCATCAGAACTAAATTTTGCTTCCTGAAAACTATATCAGAATCGTTTTCAGTAACTTTTAAGCTAAAAGCTTAAATGAAAATTATTTCACTGTATTCGCACTTAGCAGGGTAGGCAGGGGGAACTAGGGAACTTAGACACTGAATTCATATTAAGATACTTCCGTTCGTTACTTTCCGCCGAATTTTGGAGAAATTGCGTGTGCTGGAAAGAGTAACCTAACTCATCGCCATGCTTTGCCTCATTCCCAGAGAGACAAAATGAAAATATTAAATATTTAATTTTCTCTATTGAGAATCCAACCCACAACTTGTCACATTTACAGTTGCATACTTGTGGCACTGCACTACGGCTGGCGTCAATAACATTTGCTTCAATAATATTGTTATACATATACTATGATCATTTGTTTTTCTCTTTGTATAAAAAGTTACATCAAGTGGAAATTCAATAATAAAATAATTGTGACACTTTACTTCTTGCTACCAAAAATATTTTAGAAAATATATAAAAATTTCAACACAGTTTGATAAGAATGTATATAGTGTAGTGGACAGTTTCCAATGGGCATGGGTTGGAATGCCGTTACATTAATTTCTTTATATATTTCTATAACAGATTTATATATATTTTAATCTTACCTGGCTGCTGGCATTGATTTTCTTCTATTTGAAATTCTCTGGTTTGAAGAAGTTTTATTAGAGTGTATGTCATTTTTAGATATATTCTCTTTCATTTCAGTATTGCTTACTGTTTTTTTATCAATATTTAATAATCTATCTACATTAGTAGAATTTGTAGTGGTTTTATTTTCATTTGCATTTGAACTTATAGGATGTGAAGGTGCTCCAGTTTCTAATCTACAAATTTTAGGAATAATTTAAATTTTTTATCTATAAAGCACAATGTCTAACAATAAATACAACTGTTGTGGGTTGATTGCCTACTTGGGGTGAGTTATTTTCATTCCCTCACTCTGGTAACAAAGCTGTAAATAAAGCTCAGCATTGAATTTCACCACCTAACACAAAATATCTCTCTCAAAATTGTGACAAAAGTGTAAAACAGTATGTCTGAAATATTGTTCAGGGCACCCTCTGATAAAACTTGAAGCTAAAAGATAATAATAACTAAACTTTAATAAATAAAAAAAATTATATGATGTCATTACCTATTATATATGTTTCCACAAGGTTTATCTTTTGACTCAGCATAATTTTGTTTTTGTTTGCCTTTATCCATGTTAGCATAATTATTTTGATCCTTGGAAAATTTTTGATTTTCATTAAAGTTATTAGTGTTCCTTGACATGCATTTACCCTTGGTTTGCAATGCATTGATTATTAACTTGTCTTTTCTGAAAGAAATTACATATACAAGAAAACTCATAAATAAAGAGTTTTTAGATTTTGGATATCCCATACTTCCAATTATATAACAATCCTAATATTGTCATATATAATGACATCCTGCCACTCAATACATAGCATTTGAAATTTGGGTAAAAAGTAAAAGGAGAATGACAGGCTCGCAAAAATAAAACAAAATCAAACTTACTCTGTATTCAAGTTCTTAATAATTTCACCTTTTCTTTCAATTTCTGCTCGAGCCGTTATTAGAAGGGAAGAATAGTTGAGTTCCAACTTTTTATATTCTGAATTTAATTTTTCAAAATCCTGCAAAATATTCTACATTATCAGTGCACATCCATTCTTATGAATGATGATGTAAGATAGTTAAAAAATGAAAAATATTAGCATTATAAGCACATTTTACTTTTCTAGATTATTATATTTAAAATGAAATGGTACTTCTTAATCTATTCGAAATAATGCTAATATTAAGGAAATTAAAGTAATTGTTGAAATACCTACTTTTTGCAATTGATTCATAGCAGTAGAATATTCTTCCAGTTTTTGTTTAAGTTCCTTATTTTCATTTTTAAGCTAGAAAAAAATATATAAATACTTAATTGCTGAGTTTAGACTCCTGGTTAGTATAAAAACATCGAAATAAATGATAAATAACAATTGGCGCTAAAATGCGATACCTCAGTAACGTCATTTACATGTTCATAATTTTCCAAGTTATCATATATATCATCCATTGCAGTAAATATATTTGTTCAGGTAATAATGTAACCAAAACACATAAACATTCAACTAAAAATAGGTATTAAATAAAAATATTAAAACACTTAAATTAAAAATAGTGATAAACGATGCCAGACGAGTTACACTTTTTGACATTTTATAAAAGTTGCCATGCAGTCTTTAATTTTTTCGTTGCAAAATCAATCAGTGTAAAAAAGTTTTTGTAAATTTAAATCATAAAGTATTTCTAATGCATTTAAAAAAAAAAAAAAACTTTAAGTACATTGATTAAACTGCACTTATTTAAATTTCTTATATGTATATTAGATATCGTTGATAAAATGATATGGTACGGCTAGCTGAATCATATATTTCCAAATTTGTAATTAATATTTTTAAATTATTAATTACAAATTTATTATTATTTTTTAAATGTTTTTGTTCTATTTCTATACAAAATCTTTGTTTATAAGTAAATCAATGTAAGTAGGTAATACAAAATATTTAGTAGCTAATTAGTATTTCTTCTAAATTAAAATATTCTTAGAGAAAATTAGAAAAAGTTATTATGGTTTACAGACTAATATAATCACCAATATCAAATAATAGTTAAATCATCTGCTCATAAAATATTTGTATTTTTCTTAGGCTTGGGTGCGCCGAGTGTATGGTATCCCCATTCCGCACTGGGTGAAATAGAAGACAACATAGTTGTTGCCGTTACGCCTCGCGCCGTTTAGCATTTGTCGTCTCGTTTGGTATCTTGTACGTTATGGACGTGAGATCCGCGTAGTGTTTATTTATAGGTGGATTTAATTATTAACACTATAATTACTTTGTTGTTTATTTGTGATTTTAAATATGTTCTTGTTTATAAACTGCATTTTTGCGTAATTTATACGCAGGGGTGAAGAAGTGCAACAGGCGTTCTAAAGGGCCCGTGTAAACAGAGAAGTACATTGTGAATACAAAATGCCTACAGATTCAGAAAGTGGCTGCGATGTTGTGTCGAAGGAGTGGCTTCTAGCCAAACTACGATCAGATGAAAGGGACACCATTCTTATAGATTGTCGGGGATCGAATGAGTATTCTGTATCCCATATACGTTCCGCAGTAAACTTCTCAATACCAAGTATTATGCTGAGGCGGTTAGCTGCAGGGAAAATAGAACTGGCATCAACTGTTCAGTGTAAAGAACTTAAAGCCAGGATCACCCATTGTTGTGCACAGGGCACCTTTGTGTTGTACAGTGATGGTGCTCCAAGGGATCCGGACTCCGTTCATGGTATCCTGCTGAAGCGTCTGAAGCAAGATGGCGTGCAGGTTGTTTGTCTTGAAGGTAAACTCAACTTTCAATCATCTTATTTTTCTACTTACTTTTTCTTTAGTGTAGCTTCCCTAATGTTTACGAAAGCTTTGATCTTATGTTTCAAGTGTATTGTTTACAAAAAAATATAAAACCCCCATTAAGTTTAAGTAAAATCAACTGTACCAAAATATGAAGACTACATGTAAAATTTACAAAGTTTCAGATTAAATAAAAACCTAAAAAAAATGGAAATAGATAATGAATTTTAAATTATTAATATATTACAAAATTTTCATTTTAATACTGTTCACAACAAAACTCATTCTCCGAGTGGAACTAGAACCCACAACCACTGCTTGCATACTGAGTAAAATCTTTATTTCACTGATTGAGTTATAGCAGGTTATTACTGACTGATAAAAAAAAACAATTTTATTAATATATTATTTTATTTTGTCTTATATATGTTAATTACTAAAAACTATTTCTACAAATTGTTTATTTTATACATGTGTTGAAATACAAATTATAAATTTGTAAGTAATACTTACATGCATATTATATTAAGTATAACTAAATTATTACTAAACTAAATTACTATACAATTAAAATGCCAATGTGAGGCCAGTTGTGGTGCAGTGTCACAAGAGTGTGACTGCAAATGCGATTGGTGATGGATTTTATTCCCCCTTATAAAAATTTATTATTAATTTTTTGATAAAAATAATTATTTTTTTAATTGTTAACCTTAAACAACAGCCTTATCATTATTATTACTTTATTATTATTATTTTTAATTTATATAGTACCAATCCGAATATCCACTGAATTGATAAGCTTAATTCACATTTTTTTAATAAATCAAATAAAAATGAAATCAGCTTTATGCTGTATCTTGCACACAGTAGAGTAGATAGAGGGAACCTAGTATTAAGACGCTCTGGTCCCCACTTTCCGCATTGCATTAATTTCGTAAACACTGAGTGGTGGAACTAAATAAAAGTAAATATTTCCTCCAATGGCGACCTCACAACCAGTTGATCTTACAGTCACACTTTTGTGCCCCTGCACCACATTTGGTTCTTTTTTTTAATATAGATTTTCCGATGATT
This sequence comes from Heliconius hortense, assembly GCA_018230405.1. NCBI lineage: Eukaryota > Metazoa > Arthropoda > Insecta > Lepidoptera > Nymphalidae > Heliconius > Heliconius hortense. The sequence continues at coordinate 13,323 of DWAL01000096.1, forward strand.
ATCAGTATTGATCTATAAAAAATATTATATAGAATTGGTTTTTTTTATCTTAACATATCTCTCATATCTTTTTAGGTAAGCAGGAAGGGTGTATTAATTTTATCAATACTTAATCTACTTTCCGTTCAGTTCATGACGCATATAGATTAGGCTTCATATTTTAATTTACGATACATACATTATCCCTGAAGGAGATTCGAACTCAAAACAATCGCGCGTTCATACATGCCGAAATTATAAAGAGCGAAGTAGGTAATGCGATTATTCCAGCCATGCTGTTAATATCTGTTTGTGCACAATTTTTAATATTTATATTATTGGGAAAGTACTTGCAGTCGTTGTATAAGCATCATCTTTAAATTATTATTTAGAAACATATCTATTAACATTAAAATCAATTAGAAATACGTTTTTATAGTTTATAGTAACATTTTTTAATAATGTTTTTCGCACATATAAGCGATATTTATTTGTTTAGTAATATCGCGCAATAACAAATTGAAAATAACTTCGTTTAAAAATTTAACTTTGACTTCACAATGTCACATTAATTAAAGTAACATCCACTTCTAATACAAATGATTATTACTACAGTAAGTAGTGGAAACATTTTTATAAAATTATCAAAATACAGTTATCATTTCTAATTAGTTTCGTTCACCGAATTGCCTAAAGACGGAGGCCGAAAGTGAGGCATCCGCTCTTCCAAACGTGGGAGAGGATGTCTGCTACTTATTGTGCTCCTCAATGCGAGACGATAGATTATGATCGCCGTAGGTACTAACTAACCCGGGCCCGCCCGTTCGCGTTTCCGCCTATGGTATATTTTATGGGCTATTAAAAAAACTATATCGTGAGAGTGTACCTGTGTGATCTGTAGTTCTTTAACATTATATTTTGTTGTGCTGCAATTTTTTTAAGGTTGTTTCTAAATATGCTACGCACACATATAACTCATACAGAGTCACCGTTCCTCGTATTTTCCATGGTATAGTAATGGGCTGTATGTCGGTAGGTCAGGTTTAGTTTGGTTTCTCTTTGCCTGCCTATCTCGAAAGCACAAAAACACCAGAAGACTTTTTTCTCAAGAGTTCAAATACTCGTATTAAATTCCTAATATTCATATTAAAATCTCTTGTTTCGGCAATAGTTTATGCTCTAGGAACTTGACTTCTGAATAAAGATTATAATTAAAACTATAAAACTAGTATTAAAAGCTATGTGTAAACATGAGTATATTCTCGATGAATTGCGTAATATACAGTTATGAATCACTTTTCTTGTTGATATCGTTACGTAGTACTAGTTGAAGTGGCATCTACTTAAGTATATCTGAGACAATTTTTAAATAAGTAAGTAGGAATTATTTGTTTTGGTTTTTGTTTAATATTGTAATAAATCGCGACGTCTTTGTGTACCGCCACTACATAAAATGTGTTCAACATTGGGCGGTGGGCGGTGGGCGGTGCGTGGGCACTGGTTCCCTCTGCCTGCCTGCTATGAGTTACAGCTTCACGCACATTCTTTGACTGCACACATTCTTTTAGTTATTATATTATACGAATATTTGCAACTCTAACTGGCCAATATCATGAGTTCTGGTGCAGGAACTGTGAATGAAGCATTAACACTAATAATAAACATACGATCAAAGGAGGCCGGATGCCTGCATCGCTGCGGTCTTCGTCAAACGGAAGAGTGCCGCAATTTTATTAATAAGTTCCTGTTTCACTCACGTCCTGCCAATTCTATCAAGTCATATTTTGGTTACTTAAAATAATGCCCATACTTTCAATTGATAATTTTATAACGAAGTAAAAAAGGTTCCCAGATTTTACGCCAATATCGAAAACTATTACATAATATGTACTTATATCTAAGAAAAAATAAATCGAATATTTTTCTTTACTATGTTAAGTTTCAAATATTTAACCGGTTAAGCTAACCAGTTATTGGGCGACTTAATGCTTAACGTTGTTAAAATGTAGGTGTACTCTAGTCTGTAATGTAACTGTTTATATTTGACTGATTTTACCTGCGACTTGGGCCAAATGAAAACAACTATGAATTATCAATCATGCTCTCGGTCTTGATAACGCTCAAGCTCTCCTACATTTCACTATAGTATAGAATGAGTAGTTTTTGAGATCAGCGCGTTCAATCA
>DWAL01000097.1:0-15443 GCA_018230405.1 Heliconius hortense
ATATATATATATATATATATATATATATATATATATATATATATTGTTAGAAATATATATATATATATATATATATATATATATATATATATATGTATGTTTTTTATATATTCATGATTTCAGCCTCACACTGTATCCCGTATCTACCTATGTAGAAGAAATCTAGTGTTTAGTGTCATTGCGCGTTGGGTTACAGAACTCAATGTCGCGCTTTGCCATTTCCCCGACCCGGAATCGAGCACACACGTTTACAGACTTCTTTGGCACACGTCCCTGTGCGCTACAATGCCTCATTATATGTATATCCTATTCTATTATAAAAGAAAGTAAGTAAGTACCTGCATCTCAGGGAGCGGGAAGTCAGTTCGATAAGTCATATTTGAAGTGGAGGTAGCGTTGCAATGTATTCTAGGGTTACCAAAGTACCCGGTAATACAAGTGCAGCGTGAACGATGAGCGACACCTTCACACGTAGCATGTAGTCCACAGGGCTCAGCTTCGCATGCTAGAACGCACTTGGCGTTAACGCAACGTGATGTTTCCTCACATTCATTATCAGCTCGGCATCCAGTTGGGACACATATGTCTCCACGTGCTGTGAACCCGCGTTCTGAGTTACACATGCAGCGCCCTCTTGCATCGACCACTCTACCTTCGTGCTCAAGGCACGGCATACATTCTCCATTTTCATCAGTGCCTTGTCCCTGAACACATTTCGTAATAGGTGCTGTAAAAAGATAATTTGATTTATAGATATACGATTTTAATGATTTGCAAAAGTAATGTTTTTAAAAAAATATATATTTACGTTTAAAAGTAGTACATTCTGTTAACGCATTTCCTCTAAATCCAGGAATACATTCACATATCATTGTTTTGACTAGTGGTGTGTCAACAACTGTACATTCGGCATTTATACCACAGGGGTTTATTTCTAGACATGGGTTAACACATTTATTTGACAAGCAAGCAGTTGATGGTGGGCAATCAAAATCTGTATTGCAGATTGTCTCTGTCTTATTGCATCCTGCGCTAGTGCCTTGATATCCGGGAGGACAGACACAATACAATTCGTGAAGGTGCACTCGACATTCTGCAGGCGCATCACAAGTATTAGCAGTACAAGGGTCTACGCATTTTGAATTTATACATGATTTAGGCGGTGGACATTCCGAATTCGCTCGACAGCTGATAGGAGTGCAGGCTAGAGTTGGATTACCAAATGTGCCAATTGCACAACGACATGACGCACGATGTTCAAACCCGTAACATTCAGCAAATTGACCACAGATGTTGGGTTCTACTTTGCAGGAGGGGATACAGTGTTTGTTAATACACATTTCTTCATCCGCACATTGGTCGTCCGTGTGACATGCTATATCGTAACAGCCTATACGAGGGTCTCCAATGAAGCCAGATCGACAGGCACATACTGGTTTATGATCTCTTATTTGACAATCGGTATTTGGCCCGCATTGACATGGATTTTTGCAAACTGACGTTATGCAAGCATGATTCGAATTACAATTATGATCAATTTCGCATGCTACTTCTAAAATTGGGGTAGCTGGTTTACAAGCACCTCTCCCACTACTTATGTAACCAGGTGGACATGAGCAGATCATTGTGCGTACAGGTAGCGTCGGGGACACTTCACACTGCGCTGGTTTTGAACAAGGCTGTAAGACTGTACAGGGATTCACACATTTTGCTGCTAGGCACGCTAATCTATGTGGGCAGTCTGCATCGACATAGCATTCTGCTGTTTTCTGAAGGCTACATTCTATGTACGGACTACCAGTGAAACCAGGTTTACATTTACAAACGCTAAGGTGGTTGCGGACTAAGCATTCGGCGTTATTACCACAAATATAACCAAGCTGGCATGGATTAATACAGCGATGCGAACGACACTGTTTGTCTTGCGGACAGTCGCCATTAAATCTACATTCTACAGCTATACAACCTATATATGCATCTCCTTCGAATCCAGAGCGACAACGGCAATATATCTGAGATTTTTCTACCAAACATTCTGCATTAGGTCCACAAGTACTATTCAAAAGACAAGGGTTTATACAGTTCCCATTAACGCAGGCTTCTTGTGATTCACATTCTAAGTTTGTACGACATCCTACAATACGGCACTGACGATACGGATTGCCATCATAACCTTCGCGACATGAACAAACTGGTCTGTGGTCACGAATAAAGCAATCAGCGTTTTCACCACAGTTACATGGATTTCTGCAAATTCTGTTAATACAAGACTCCTGATCACTACAATCTTTGTCCGAGGAGCAACTTAGAGGTGGTAGTTGAGTTGTTTTGCACTCTCCATTTTCATCAGTTATGTAACCTTCTGGACACCGACAAATCATCGTTCGGAAAGGAACGCTGTCTGAGACAGTACAGCGAGCACCTGTGGCACAAGGCTTCAGTTCCTTACAAGCGTCGCGACATTCATCTTTAAGACATGCATAGCCGCTAGGGCAGTCACCGTCCATTCTACATTCTGGTTCATTCAGTACTATAGTCCTTTCACAGTGTGACAACGGATCGCCTTGTGGTAAAGCAGGTGGACATTTACAAGATGCAGCATGGTTGCGAGCGAAACAATTGGCGTTATAGGCACATGGGTTGCCGCCTTCAGATGAACATGCGTTTAGACAAACACCTTTAATACACATGCTGTCCTCGTTGCAGTCAGAATTGATTACACAATCTGTTACTTGACATTTTTCATAAGGATTGCCAATGGTTTCTTTTGGACAACGACATTTGGGCCGGTGATTTTCACCATAACATTCGGCATTAATAGCACACGCAGCTTCTAAGACACACGGACTGACACAAGCCCCATTGTAGCACATGTCACTGTCTTGACATTCAGAGTCGGATGAGCACTCAACTGTAATCATTACATATTACAATAAGTAAGTATTTAACCAATATTTATATCTGTTTTAAAAAATATTTACATGAGAGTATAAATATATTGTCTTACCTTTTACACATCGATCATATGGATTTCCTGAATGATTGATTTCACAGGCACAAACTGGATGGTGTCTTATGACTGTACATTTAGCATTAGTGCCGCACAAGCACGGACTAACACATACACCGTTAATACACGCTTGAGAGAGTGGACAATCAGAGTTCGCCTTGCAACCAACAGGAATTATGGACTTGTCTTGAGAAGCTGTAATGGAGATATCATTCAATATGGTTAAAGTTAATACAAATTTAATTATAATAACGAAAGAAACTTACGTGGCACACAACGTATTTTAGGATTGCCTGTATATTCTCTAGGGCAAGAACAAAGTGGAACGTGATCTATGACACGACATAAAGTTCCAATTCCACAGGCATCAGCGCAAGGATTGACACATGTTCGGTCGTTACATGCTTGTTCTGGTCCACAGTCATCATCCTTATAACACTCTACAATTGATGGCTGTCTAGCTTCTGAGAAAAAAAGAAGATTATTGTAACAATATCTAAAGATACTGCAGTATTATCAAATCTCTTAAAACAGTTTCCGCTTAATGTAAATAATATTTACGTAAAGCTTATTAATTAGTGATTACCAATCTTGCTACTAGACCCAAAATAACTACTATTATAATAATAATATCAAAAGAAAACAAAAATATTATTCAGCTCAGCATATTAGTATAAAAATATAAAAAAAAATCCAATATAAATTACCTGGATTACACTCTATTCTTGAATTACCAATATAGCCCGGCGGACAGTTACAACGCGACACATGGTCAGTAGATTCACAGAGCGCGTTATGTCCACAAGGCAGAGCTTTGCAAGCATCTACACATTTCCCGCGACGACATGTCTGACTGTTAGCGCAGTCTAAGTCGGTCGAGCAGTCAGCTTCCGGGAGCGCACGGCATCCACTATCGGGGGCCACACGATCGCCGTCAGGACATACGCATGCGACCGCGCGTAGCGGCAGTATGTCCACTGTTCTACAAAGCAAGCTGGCTTCACAGGGGTTACCGATGCACAAATCCACACATCGAGCATTCACACAGCCGAGGGGGCGCACGCAATCCGAGTCTGTGGCGCATTCGTAGGACAAATCTGTGGATATGCAGCCGCGGCCGTATGCATCACCGCTATATCCAGATGGGCAAGAGCAAATTGGTCGGTGAAGATTAGCTGTACAGATAGCTCCTGGCGCGCAGCTGTTATCAGAACAAGCGGGTTGACAGAATTGATTTAGTCGGTTACATATCTGAGTGACGTCACAATCTTCGTTATATTGACATTTTCCCGAAATGCAGGCACGATGTTGATCTCCCTGGGTTCCTGGTGGACAGCGGCAGGTAGGCGTGTGAGCAATAACTTCGCAGATTGCGTTTCTACCGCAGTTGTCGCCGAGGGTACAAGGATCGCGGCAATATCCGTTTATGCAGCTCTTATCGAATGGACAGTCATCGTTAGAAGTACACTCCGCTGGAGAAAATGTTAATAAATTTCAAATCATTTTTTTTAGATTCAAATAAATGTATTTTTTGTTAACATACATATGTACACATATACAACATAGAACATTATTATCAAAAATAATCTTACGCGAGTAACACGACCGCGCTGGGTCACCGGCAGTGCCCGGCGGACAGCGACAATGCGCACGGTGGTCTCGAGCCTCGCACAACGCGCTGGCCCCGCACGCGCCTGCGCACGCTGAAATGCAGCGTTGCGCAATGCACGCTTCTGCCGCACCGCACTCGGAGTCCAACAAGCACATCGACCCTCCTGACATACCTATATTAAAAAAAATATAGTTTATATAGACAAAATAAAACAAAACATCTCATGTCATTTTGTGTAGATGTCGTTGTGAACCGCTTTCACGATGCGATGTCGCGTGAACCTAGAATATTTATTTGCATATATTTGAAATTAAATATTTGAGGCCGTCGTGGCCCAGGGGCACAAGGGTGTAACTGTAATGCGACGGTTGTAGGTTCGGTCCCCACTAGAGGAAATGAAATATTTATTTAAATTCATATTTCCATTTCTTTGCTCTGGTGGCTAGGCAAAGCGCGGCATTGAATTCCGCCACCCAACACGCAATGCCTCCAAAAATTCGGCGGAAAGTGGGGAATGGAGTGCCTTAACGCTAGTTTCTTCCCTCTGCCTACCCTGCTGTGTGCGGAATACAGCGTGAAGCTGTAAATATTTGAGTACATATATATTTATTGTAAATTACTTATTGTTTGTGCTTTTATTTGTAGTTATTTGAAAAAAAAAAACTCTTTTGTGCTTTGATTGTATTATACACTACTCACTTGGCACACATGCTACGTTGGGGTCGCCCTTTAGCGGTGGTATGCAGACGCAGGAAGCGCGGTGCGCTCGGGCATGACAATCAGCCCCAATGCCGCACGTTCTCTCGCACACTGGCTTGCAATGGCCCTGGGAGCATTCTTCTTCATCACCGCATTCCAAGTCTTCTGAACATTGTCCCCCTTTAAATGAGTTTTTTAAATTAGTTTTACATAAGTATAATAAATTAATATTAAAAACAGATAATAAACTATTAAAAAAATATACAACATTTTTTGTACATTTAATTACAAGTAAATATAACGTAAAATTACAGTAAGAGAAGATAAACAATGCCGCCACTACAAATTTATAATTATTTATGAAAAATGTGTATCATACAAAATTTACATAATATATGTCCATCTACATCATACATACTTTTGTCAATTCATTGATTACATCCAAGGTTTGCTTTTATGTTCTCATTTAATATAATATGAAATGGCACATAAATATACATAATATGTTTTATGCGCTAGCCCTGAAAACTTAAAATATTATAAGCAATACATGCCAAATATTTAGTATTTTGTTCAACAAAATACTTACTTGGATTGCATTGTACAGATGCGTCACCGGTCAAAGGCGAAGGACACTCGCAAACAAGTGTCCTGAAAGGTAATGTATTTGTTACGCGACAAACGGCTCTTACGCCGCACGACGTAGAGTCACATGGATTGTTGCAAGTTTCTTGAAGGCACGCAAGTCCTGGACCACATTCGGCATCTTCATTACACTCTACATACTCGTGGACTAAAAATAAAGGTAATTTTTTTTTTTGGTTAAATTCGAAAAATAAATAAATAATGATCGCTATGTCTGTCATAATCAATTAGGAAATATATTACCTGGTCTGCATTCTATTGTTGGATTTCCGCGAGTTCCACGGGGACACTCACACGTAGGGGCATGATTTATAACTTTACAAGAAGCACCTATAGCACACGCTGCAGGACATGGGTCTTGGCATATGTTTGCCTTACAAGCTAACCAATTGGGACATTCATTATCTACTGTACATTCGTCTTTGTGACAGATGCTCCATGGGTCACCTTTAGAGCCAGAGTTACATTCACAGGAAGCGGTGTGTCCTCGCGAAACGCAGTAAGCTTCAACTCCACAGCGCAAGCGCAAGCACACTTTCACGCATGAGCCACTTTCACAACTTTCATCGTCTGGACAATCATTGTTGCTGTGGCATTGAACTATAAAAAATATAAGAAAAATTGTTTTACAACAAAAATATTAAATAAAAAAACCATGAAATACAATCATTTAATGTTTATAAAGTTATTAAATCTATTAAAGAAGTAAGTATTTAGTACCTGAATAGCATCCGATATAGGCGTCTCCTCCGTAACCTGGCAAGCAAGTGCATCGGGCTCTGTGCTGTTTAGCAAGACATCGAGCGTTTACTCCGCATATGCTCGCACTACATACTTGAGAACATTTAGAGTCTACACATGCGGCATTATCTGCACATTGATCATCGCGAATACATTCCGGCAGAGGAGGTGGTGGTGTAATAGTAGTTATTTGCTCGCAACGAACAAATGGATAACCGGTGTAACCCACAGGACAAGAGCAAACAGCAGAGTGTCGAATACCAGAACAAATAGCATTGATACCACATGCATTAATACATGGGTCTAAACATTTTCTATTGATACAGGCACGATCTCCTGAACAATCATCGTTGACAATACATTCAGGGTAGGTACAGATACCATCGCGACAAGTTCCATGCGGTCCACAAGGATTAGGATCACACGGATCGTACACTGCAGGACTTGGTGCTGTATCTAAAAAAATGTATGTCAATTTTTTATTTATATTTTCAAGTAAAATTAAATATATTTTTGCCTAATTTCTTATGGAATAAATTTACTATACCTCTGATTCTGCAATGAAGGAACGGATCACCGATGGTAGTTGGTGGACAGGAGCATATGGGTGCGTGGTCGAATACTCGGCAAACCGCACCATTTCCACAGGCGCCAATACAAGGGTCAATACATTTGTTACGCACACAAGCGCGGTCTCGCGGACATTCGGAGGTCACAACGCACTCTGGGCGACAACCAGTGGAGGCAGCATTTCCATTCGTGCCACTCGGACAGGTACAGAAAGCGTTATCGCCAACAACAGAACAAAGTGCGCCCGGACCGCATGGAGATGGCGTACAAGGTGGAGCTAAAGTAATAGTCAATAATATAATATTGTTACAATTTGACAAATACTTACAAACATACATATATCCATTAAATTTTTTATTTTTTACCTGTAACGACAACGTCACATCTTTCGAAGGCGTTTCCTCTTGTTCCTAGCGGACAAGAACAAAGTGGTACATGGTATATAGTTTCACATTCAGCCCCGATTCCACAAGTTCCTTGGCAAGGATCACGGCAATGTGATCTTATACAGGCCCGGCTTGGTGAACAATCTGAGTCTGCTATACATTCAGGTCTGCAGCCTGTGTATGGGTCACCGCGTAGATTTGCCTCACACTCACAGGAAGCACTAGTACCTCGTGATTGACAAATTGCACCAGGACCACATGGAGATGGAGTGCACGGGTCGTTTGGTGGTTTTGCTGTGAAATTAAGTATTATATTATTGTAACAATCATGGCTTTATAAAGAAGCAAGTAAGGTAAGCAGCTTTGCTTAGTATGGCGTACTATCCGTGTAAAAAACACAAGGCCCCTTAAGTTTCGCAAATTAAAACCCATGCCTAAGCTTTAAGTGCGAAAACATAAGATGGTCCTGACGTTAAATCTGTATAAAATAAATTTTAAAGTACAAAGTTTGAATTTCAAGATAAAAAGCAATCGTCCAGTTGAATCTATCTTACGAATATTCCTAATGGGTCCACATTCAATGAAAGGGTTTCCTGTACTCGACGGAGGACATTCACAGTGAGGTTCGTGGGCAGCAGCATAGCACACAGCGTTTAATCCGCATGCTCCGGGACATGGATCAATACAACGTCTGTTTAAGCACATGAGATTTCTGGCACAGTCATTTGATGTAAGACATTCGGCATAACAGACAGGAGGAACGCCAAAATAACCGGTTTGGCATTGACAAGTAGTATTAATACAAACTGCATTGGGTCCACATTCTTGACATGAGGACTTCGTTTCGTGCTTATTGCCTGTAACTGTAGAAGCGAAAGTAGTTTTTAAATGGTAAAAACAAATATTAAGGCTTTACGACTGTAGACAGATTAGTGCTTGTGTACCTTTGAAGCATCGGATGAATGGATCTCCAGTGTATTGATTGGGACAGCTACAAATTGGGGCGTGGGCATTAGTTCGGCAAATAGCATATATCCCACAAGATCCTGGACAAGGATCTTTGCATTTATTATTTCGACAGGCGAGATTTTGTGAACAATCAGAATCAAATCGACATTCAGGCCGGCAGCTTGGAGGTTCGTCGAACATTGCGGACCGACATGAACAGTGAGCTACGGTTCCTGAAGACCGACAAACACTGTTTGGTCCACATGGGTTTGGTGAGCATGGATCTAATATAGCTGGTGCTGAAAGAAAAAAAACACAATTATGTATATACATGAGTAATACAATTAAACATATATAATTGTAATTGTAAATATAAATACATGTAAATTTTACTAACACTGACCTGAAATATGTCGGCAAGCAACAAATGGATCTCCTCGGAGTGGTGTTGGACACTCACAGATAGCTAAGTGATTATATACGTTGCAAACAGCGTCAAGGCCACAAGCGTTTTCACATGGATTTATACATTTCAACTTTATACATGCTAGTTGCTTTTGACATTCGTTGTCACTTGTACATTCTGGTCGACATTCTGCGTAAGGATTTCCATGATATTCCGGAATACATAAACAAGTGCTATTATAACACACTGCATTAATACCACACGGGGACGCCGCACATATATCGGGGTGGCTAACTACATCTGCGAATATGTAACAGATTGATTTATTTTAAGATTAAATCAATGTAAAAACTTAAGTTTACAAATGATGTACATAAATATAAAAATACTACCTACCCCTTTCTATTTCATTACATCCTATGAATGGATCTCCATGATAGCCTGATAAGCAAGAACACATGGCGAGATGGTTCATCGCACGACACTCCGTGTTCCTGCCACAGGAGCCAATGCAAGGATCGACGCATTTTTCGCGCACGCATGCTTTATCTTTTGAACAATCTTCGTTAATTGAACATTCTGGGGAACAACTGGGAGGCACGCCTGTGTATCCTGTCTTGCAACTACAAGATGCTGATCCATCTATATGGCGGCATACAGAATATGGTCCACAAGGATTTGGCTCACAGGGCAACGGTGCAAACGGTAATTTCTCTTCTTTAGTACATCTAATAAATGGATCTCCTTCAAATCCTAGTAAGCAAGTACAATAGGGACTGTGTCGGTGGACACGACATTCAGCGTTTTCTCCACAAGTGCCTATGCATGGATCTATACACTTTTGCTTAATACAGGCCTTATCTAGTGGACACTCTGAACTTGAAATGCATTCTGGACGACAATTGGGTGGGTTTCCTTGGTATCCAGGTACACAAGTACAAACAGCTTCTTGATTATTAGATTTGCATAAGCTATAAGGTCCACATGGCGAAGGACGACAAGGTTCAATTGGTATTTCTAAAATAATAAATAAATTGAGATGTACATACACACACACATATATATATATTATGTAAGTTAAAATAAATATTACAATGCGTTAATTATGAACCTTAGATTCTCACTAGGATTCCCTTAGCGGAGATATCCAGTGATAACGTTCATTTGGCCTTTTTGCCAATAATTACTTTTCTTATTAGTATCTAGGCCATACAACAAATATTCATTTAGTGTTTTTTTACATGAAAATTTATTTTATTTTATTTATTTGGTTTAATGACTGAAAATGAAGAAAGCCTGTGAGATTTTGATTCGTGAATTACGATTATTTATTTATTTTTTAATTTGTCAATAATGATGTTACAAGTAATTTTATATATAGCCGTATAAATATTATATACCTTGGATTTTGAAAGTGCAGCGGTCGTATGGATTACCTTCGTAGCCGGTTTCGCAATTACATTTAGGAATATGATTTACTGCTTGACAGTTAGAGTTAATTCCGCAAAAACCTAGGCATGGGTCTTGACATTTATTGCTGATACATGCTAGATTTTGCTGACAATCAGAATGATGCAAACACTCTGGTCTACATCCTTCGTAAGGATTGCCAATAAATCCACTTAAGCATACGCAACTAGCAGCGACATTTCTTTCTTGACATACAGCATTTGGGCCGCACGGATTTGGTAAACATGGCCTGACGTGATCAATAGGCTTTTGAGCCACTGAAAACGAAAAGTCATTTATTAATAATTACTTACCTACATATATACATAAGTATAATTTTATATTATAATATTATTAAAAAAATGCGGAACTGCCATAAAATTTGAGTATTTTATTTTATTGACAACTTTTTACTTATAGAACATTTGGGAAGCAATGGTTAATTTTACCTTTAATCGGTGAGCAACGGTCAAACGCATCGCCCTCATATCCCTCTTGACAAGAGCAAATCGCGGAATGGCTAACAACTCTACAAAGTGCGTTTCGCCCGCATGCACCTATACAAGGATCTAGACATTTATTATTAACACAAGATTTGTTAAATTCACATTCACTATTTGTGACACACTCTGGTCGGCAGTTTGGAGGATTTCCAATAAAACTTCTAAGGCAACTACATGATGATTTTTCAGCGATTTCCGTGCACAGAGAGTTGGGGCCACAAGGATTGGGATAACATGGATTTCGTGTCGTAGGCGTCTCATCTATAATAAAAGATTATATTATATATTTCAATTATAACTTAACTAAATTAATATTATAAAGTAAATGTGTAGTACTTACCAAACACTGGTAGACACTGAGTAAAAGGATCTCCTGTTAGACCATTTAGACAATAACATATCGGTTTGTGGTTGTGTACTTTACATTCAGCATTTATCCCACATGATCCACGACAAGGATCTATACACTTCTGGTTGGAGCAAGCCATGGCACTGGTACAATCAGAGTCAACTAAACACTCTGAACGACATGATGGAGGCATTCCAATATATCCCAAAAGGCACGAACAGACTGCTTGACCTAGTACTGTACGACATTGACTATTGGGTCCACATGGAGAAGGAATGCATGTATTTTTTCTTTGGTGTTCAACTAATATAAAAAGAATGATTTTAAATATGAAATGTGAGAAGATAAAGTATATAAAAATATAAAATTGTTTTTTTACGTTCTTACTTTCTTTATGTGCACATGAGAAGAACGCATTTCCTATAGTATTTAAGGGACAGCTGCAAATAGGTATGTGGTTGGAGACTTCACATGTAGCATTTTGGCCGCACAGGTTAACACATGGATTAATGCATTTGTTGTTCACACATGCAAGACTCAAAGCGCAGTCAGAATTGTGAGTACATTCTGGGCGACAGCTTAGATAAGGATTACCAAAGTAGTCCTTTTTGCAAGAACAAATTCCATTATTACAATCGGTATTTGCACCACATGGGCTTGGATTGCAATTATCATACACATCAGGTATGGATTCTGAAAAGAATTATAGTTACATTTATCATTAGATTTACATTTCATATGAATACTAGATAGATTTTGTTTTTTTTTAAGTTATTGTAATATTTTGTTAGAGGCAAAAAATATATTTTATTGCTCATACAGTAAAAGATTTAATTTTGTGTACATATATTATTTAATTAGCTCGATTAAATTTGTTTTTTCTTTATAAAAATAAATAAGGAATACACACCAATAGCTTGTACAACATGGCAACTATGAAATGGATTTCCTGTATATCCTTCAATACAACTGCAAACAGCTGAATGCTGATGTATATGACATATTGTCTGCAGGCCACATGAACCAATGCAGGGATCCTGACATTTGCGGTTGATGCAAGCTTTATTCATAGGACAGTCGGAATTTATTGTACATTCAGGTCGACAGTTTGGTGGATACCCAACGAATGTATCCATGCAAGTGCACATTGATATATTATTTGTAGCTTGGCATAATGAATTTGGTCCACATGGAGATGGCAAACATGGATTGACGTTGGTTAGGGGATTTTCTGAAAATATATTTTTGAATTATCAGACATTTAGTGAAATAAGTATATTATTAGGAGCAATATTTTTATTTCGAGAATAATTCTTACTTTCTCTTAAAATACATTTGGTAAACGGATCTCCTTCATAATTATGAGGACAGCTACAAATTGGTGCATGATTAATAACTTTGCACTCCGCACTTAGTCCACATACGTTAATACATGGATCGACACATTTTTGATTTATACAACTCTTTGACTTTTGACATTCTGAATTAATTGTACATTCTGGACGGCAATTTGGAGGAGACCCACTATATTCAGGCTTACAGGAGCATGTAGTCACGTCATTGTTGTCTTTGCAAATGCTATTGCTTCCACATGGATTGGGTATGCAAAGGTTTTCCTGAGTAGGGTCTATAACAAATGAATATTATTATTTTATTTACTGTGTGCGGGATACAGCGTGAAGCTGATTTTATTTTTGATTTATTTACGCATTTTCCCGATGATATACTGTCGTTAATAATAAATATATACTAACCTGGCTCATTAATAATTATGTGACAATATGAATATGGATTGCCTGTATATCCAGCAGAACATTTGCAAGTTGGTAAATGATTTAGAACTTCACATATAGCCGTAGATCCGCAGACACCTGGACATGGATCTTCACATTTATTTTTAAGACAAGCTTTATTATACGGACAATCTGTGTTTATTACGCATTCCGGTCGACATCCTTCATAGGGGTTACCAAAGTAATTTGGTTCACACACACAAATAGCGATATTATTAAATGTTACTCTACAACGAGAGTTGGCTCCACAAGGTGTGGGCTCGCATACATCTTTGGGTAAAGTTTCTATAGCTTGGTGACATAAAGTGAAGGGATCGCCAGTATATCCTACTTGACACGAACATATAACAGTGTGGAGTCTTACTGAGCATACTGTGTTAATTCCACAAGATCCAGGACAGGGATTCTGACATTTATAATTGTTGCAAGTTTTATTTGATGGACAATCTTCATTACGACTACATTCTCGTCTGCAATTTGGAGGAGATCCTTCGAATGTTGGCTGGCATGAACAAAGATACGAATCTCTGATAGGTTTACAAATACTACTTGGCCCACAGGGATTTGATAAGCAAGGATTGATAGGCATTTCTGTAGTTTGTTCAACTGAAATAATAAAATAATATAATTAAAGAAAAGGAGTGAACCTGAGGATACAAATATATAGTAAATAGATTAAAAAGATAAATACTTATTTAGAAATTTCTAAATAAGTATTTTTCTTTCCTAAGTGTGGAATATACTCATTTAATTTGCTGTACTATAGTACCTAAGATCCTAAAGATCTTTTACTACATAAACATACTAATATATACTCGTAATTGTTAAAATGTAATTAAGGACAAAATTACCATAACAATAAGTAAATGGAGACCCTGTGTATCTGGGTGGACAAGTGCATATTGGATTATGATTTTTCACGTTGCAAGCGGCATTTGAAGCACATGATCCTGGACATGGGTCTTGGCATTTCCTGTTTATACAAGCCAGCGATGGAGAGCAATCAGCACTTTGAATACATTCGGGCCTGCAAGTCGGCGGATTTCCTATGAATCCTTGTATGCATGAACATTCTGCTTGATTATTAATTTCTCTGCAAATACTGTTTGGTCCACATGGAGACGGATCACAAGGTTTTGTGACAGCAACTGTAAAGATGAAACAAATTGTGTTAATAAATTGAAGTAACAGATTTAGTAAACTAATATTTGCCAATTATATTAATTCTGACATACTTTGAACGGTGATGCATCGATCGAAAGGATCTCCAGTCATTCTACTCGGACAACTGCATACAGCGACATGGTTATATACATGGCATTCAGCATTTATTCCGCACATAGATACACACGGATCAACACATTTGTTGCGTATACATGTCTGGGTTGGCGAGCAATCAGAACTTAAAACACATTCCGGACGACAACTAAAGTATGGATCACCGTGATATTCTGGCAAACACATACATTCGCCATTGTTTTTGCATATGGCATTTGGACCACATGGTGATGGAATGCAAGGACTAATATCTTCGACAGGCTCTGAAACATAATAACAATAATACAATATTCAGTTCATTCATGTAATTTTACCAACTTGCAAATGGTAATGCTACTTTACCTGATTTTTTCAAATTGCAAATTACGAAAGGATCACCGTCGTAACCAACAGGGCATGAACAAACGGGTATGTGATTAACGACATCGCAATTAGCAGAAAATCCACATGAACCTTGGCATGGATCGAGACATTTCATATTTATGCAAGTTTTGTCATTACTACAGTCTGTATTTAGAATACATTCTGGCTTACAATTAGGTGGACTACTAAGGAAACCACTCAAACAAGTACAAGAAGGCATTCCTCCAATATCTCTACATTCAGCGTTAAGTCCACATGGTGACGGAAGGCATGGATTTATTGGTTCTATTAAAACTGGTTCTCTCTGAATTACTTCGCGACAAATTGAAAATGGATCTCCTGTAAAGCCTTCTTTGCATGCACATATAGGATTGTGCTTTATTACTCTGCAATCTGTATTAATTCCACAACCTCTAGGACAAGGATCTATGCACTTTAAGTTTTCACATATTTTATCGTGAGTACATTCAAAATTTGCAACACATTCTGGTCGACAGTTCGGAGGTGCGCCTTCATATCCAATTAGACAAGAGCATATTGCCAAATTATTTTGATGTTTGCACTGGCTATTAGGCCCACACGGTGATGGATCACAAGGGTCATCATTTTCTTTAACTAGAATCAAATTCATCTCTATATATAATAACATGCTAATCTAAAAAAGTTATCGTCATTTGAATAAACTCAAGGC
>DWAL01000098.1:0-15415 GCA_018230405.1 Heliconius hortense
TCGAACCCACAACCAGTCGGTTTTGCAGTCACACCTCGTGCCGCTGCGCCACGACTGGCCTCAATTAAAAACAATTAAAATAATCTTATGTCATAAGTCTGTGTGTAATTATATTTTGAATGTCTGTTTATATTGACTGGTGCCATATGTTTAAATCTGTAAAAGTGTATAGTTGATCGCATAAGCATAAGTGAGTTAATTTCTTCATCGCTTTTTTATTGCTTAAAATAGTGAACATCCACTTATTGTGTATATAATGAGGCAGAGTGCCACTGTGCTGTGATGGTTTTTAATACATTTATTTCTATTATGTATATATGTGTGTATATATATTTATTTTCTCTTAATATATTGATATCTACTATGCCTAGATGCTATAAACATACCCCATTATAATATGTAATATGTATACATAATATATATTTAATGATAAAAAAATATGTTGATAGCCATAAGAAAGTGTTATATTATACAGAAACATGTGCAAATTTTCTGTGATATCGGACGACTAGAGCCAAGTCAAAATATTTTCTTAGATTTATAGCAAGGTACCTAATATATTGTACAGGTGAATTAAAAGTAAAAAATCTATTTAATTAAATATTTTTTTTGCTAGTCGGATTGCAGAAGACGCTTGTCCGAGTCCCGCTACGTTCAAATTTTTATACGTTTTCTAAATAAGTATTTTTATTTTCTAAGTGTGGAATAACATTTTAAAAATGTTAAAAATATTTTTTTGTGTCATGCTGCCTCTCGCATGTGTATTTTGCAGACAAAGGGGCTCTAGTGTCTAGTGTGTCTAGTGTAAGGAGGCGAAGCGTGGAGTTGAGTTGCGCCAGTCAACAGGCTATGCCTCAAGAATTCGGCAGGAAATAGTGGAAACTCTGCCTACCCTGCTATGTGCGGGATATAGCGTAAAGCTAAAAAAGATGATTATTAAAATGTCGACTTCAAACATTTCAGAGGAGTGTCACAGCTCTCCGCGTCTGGGTGTGGGTGATGATAGTGTTGTATTTCGCGTCACTGGCCTACGTAGTGTTTTCTATGACGTTCGGGTTCACTACCACCGGATCTCATATATTTTTGGCGTTTTTGGAGGGGATATTGTTTTTTGGTAAGTTTTTGACGTTACTGTTTATAGAGTAATTGTGATAATTTATTATAAAATAACCTCGCATAATCATCCAAACAATAAATCCAAGCTTTTGATGATAACAAATCATTCTGGCCTACTGTTTATATAAAACTTTGCTGTATACACATTATTTAAAATATTTTTTTAAAGTCACGCTATATCCTGCACATAGGATCTGCGTAGACAGAGGGATACTGGGAACCTAGTGTTAAAGTATTCCGCTCCCATTAATACACTTCTGTTCCTCACTTTCTGCCGAATTCTGGAGGCATTGGGTGTTGAGTGAGCCCAGAAATTAAAATGTTAAATATTTCATTTCTTTTAAATATTTCGTCTCCAAGGCGTGAAACAAAGTTACATGGGAGTGAAAGTTGGTGATTTGAGTGTAATAATGATCTAGGACTGAAGGTTCCGGTATTTGAAAGAAATGAGGAAAAGACGGGTAGGGAAGGTTCCGACGGTGTTATACGGCTGCGGGACCCGGATATTACACGAGAAGAAATGCGATCTCTTCGTAGGATACGCGGAGTCAGCTTAGTTGAAGAGGTACACAGAATGGCAGGTACTAGCGAGGATGTCACGGTGAGAATGAAGAAAAACGTGGTTTGGGCACGTCGAACGAATGAGTGATGAAAGAATGGCAAAAAAGATTTATGACGGAAAAGTGGGCGGTAAGAGAGGTAGGGGAGACCTCGTTGGTCGGAAACACAGCATTAAATATACTGGAGGAAATTCACGTAAAAAGCATGAGAATCCCCCGGATGTATGAAGAGGCTGATGACAGTGGGCGAGGCGAAAGAGGGTTGCAGAGGCTGTAGCGTTTGGCGCTCCGTTCTCTATGACTATCCCAGAACTAATACTAGGGGGCGCCAGGCCCCCCCTGCTCTTTAGAAACGAAGATCATTTCATCATAGTTGAGATAATGCATAATGTACGAAATGTTTTTTACACCGGACCATTCATGTCCGTCACAATACCGGACCATTCTAGCTAAACCGTTAATTTTTAAGAAATTCAGCGATCCTAATTTTCCGATATTATCCTGGTTTGAATAGCTTGCTTGAGATCCAATAACACTTATCAAAAGCTTGCAATCACTCATCTCATACAGCATACGTTTATTAAGGTTAGAGATACTTGTAAAAAATAAAAAATAAAAACGTAAAAAGTATTAACATTAATATTTTTTACGCTTTTTAACACTTTATAATAAATTATTTGTTATTGAAAATGCAATAAGTACCTATTGGAGATTTTACGTCCATCTTAATTTATGGTCAATAAAAATCCCCATCAGATTAATCTGAGGTGAGTTGTATTGGTTAGTTGGGCACGGACCACCGATTAGATCAGAATCATTTCCCCGAGTGGGGCTCGAACCGACAGCCTGTTGCGTTTATAGTCGCACGCTTGTCCCCTGCGCCCCTCGATAATATTTAATGTTTATAATATATATTTTCAGGTATTCTCGCCTATTGTATTTTATGCGTAAACAGCTACTATCTAATGCTGAAAAGCGCAGAAGACATGGAAACACCGTACAAAACTGATTATTAGACATTTACATTAATGTCTAACAATACCACGTTTTTTTGTAAAAATCAACAAAATGTCTAAAATGTCCCGCTGATAACACAATTTTCAAAATTAAATATTTTGAAAATAATGATAAAACACTCTGTATAAGAAGAATTGTAATATATTTACAATGAAAAATAAAAATGGCGGTACGTTTTTACGCTTAAGACAAAAACATGTGGCAATTATAAAAAAAAGTGCTTGAATTATAATATAAGGCTCTAGTAGTGTGTGCTTGAAATATATAATGATTAGTGAAATGTGCCATTTTTATCTATAATGTTTTTTTTTAATATGGTAGATATTTTACTATAATATGATTAAAAAAGACGGGTAAAGCATGTTATATTAACATTATGATTTTTACTTTCTTTTTTATCTTTTTCTTTTTAATGATATTTTTACTATTGACTAAAATACATCATTAAAATTAAATAGATTGTACAAAAAATATGATGTATCATATTTTAACGTTTTTTTTTATAATGAGTAAAACAAAGACAAGACATGCCATGTTTATTATGTGTTATGATCTTAAAAAAAGGCAATTATATATTATGAATATTCTGAATTGAAATGAAAAATAACAAGTGAAAATGATTTTTTTATATTTATAAGAATTTATACTAAAAGGCTTTCGGTGTCAAATATTTAATGCAACTTT
Organism: Heliconius hortense; assembly: GCA_018230405.1. NCBI lineage: Eukaryota > Metazoa > Arthropoda > Insecta > Lepidoptera > Nymphalidae > Heliconius > Heliconius hortense. The sequence goes on from DWAL01000098.1 coordinate 3,378, forward strand.
GTATACTATAAAATAATGGCCAAATATTAAAGTTTACTGTATTGCATTTAGATTGTAATAATATAATGTATAAGAGCTTTTTGGATATTATGTTATAAATTATAAATCGATTTTGCTTTATATAAAAATAATCGATATTAATCGATATCTCGATATTACATGCCATAACAATGATAGAGAGATATGTGGTTGATGTTTTTTCTTTTAGACTCATATTTATTAATCACACTTCACAAGTCTGAGATTGATTCATAGATATATAATTTAAGAATGAAAACTTCATCTCAAGATCTAAGACTTGAGAGCGATTTATAAATACAGACCTTATATTCATATTAATTCGAAAATATTGTGCTAAAAATGCTAACACTTATATAATATATTGTAAACTGTTATAATTTAAACAAACTAAGTACCTGCATTGTTTGTTTGCTATAGTACAAAAAAATAGTACAGAAAAGAATTATAAATATATTGTTATAGAATTAAATAAAAATAAATATAGACTTACATTAAATAAGATAATAATAAATATGACAAAGATAATAAGGATCTGCCTTATACACTATATTGCCTTCAATTCAAACTGCCTTAAATAGTAGTAGTAAGAGGTTTTTGGCAAATTACTGTACAAACGAAGAAATCTTTTCCAAATAATGTGCAAAATAACTATTTATTATTATTGATATAATATATGGTAAAATTATATAACAGCATAATATAAGATGGCGGTTATGACTTACTGAAATAAGAATGATTATTGACATTTAGTTAATGTTTTTATTTTATACATTTAAAATTATAAATTTATTTTATTTGTTTCTACACTATGTTATTCATATTTGTACAGATGAACATATATAAATTTAATTAAATTAGAGCTAAAAATGATGGCTAATTTACGAAAGTGAAGTTTATGTCATTGACAAAATGCGTAAGACGTGTTAAATGTTTAATTTTGAAAATGCTTATGATTTATTAATACTGATGCTTATGTTTCATAACATATTTATATTTTTATTTTTATGACGAGCAGTTTAAATTTATATTTTATATAATAATATTTAAAATATTGTTTCCATCGCACAAAAGTACTACAGCACAAATGAGATACAGCAAATTAATAGATTATAAATGCGTCATTTGGTGTAACAATGACGTAATCGCACTTTTAAGTAAAAATTAAATATGTTATTGTATGTGGGAAAGTTATTGAATTTATTTGTAATATTCCAACGATACAGTAAGCCTGACGAGTCGTAGCCACAGAAGGTGTAGATAGCTGCAAATTGTGTTTGTGGGTTTTTTTTAAATTCTGATTATTTACTTCCTGAGTGGACTCCAGGGAGGCCACGATTCGTAGATCGTGCTAGAATTCAAAATAAAAAAAATATAAAAACTACGTATATTGACAAGTATACAAGTAAAACTTAATATAAGTATTTTAATGTCCATTTTTTGTACAGATCTCGAACATGTATATATTTTTATAATACACATTACAATAATTAAAGGTTTATTTTAATATTATATTTTAATATATTCATTATTTTTGCTATTTCTGTATGAATTTTAAAATGTATTATTTCTATTTTTTTAATAAATGTTTTACAATGAAAAGCTTCCAAATAAAAATAGCGGGAAAATGAATCCCAATTAGCACTCATTTAAGTTTGATAATATTTTTTTATAATAATTATTTATGAGTTATTTAAATCAAATTGGAAATTAGATTAATAAAAATGTTACAGAGACACAATCTAATCCATCCATCCATATAACTAAAAAATATATGTATTTTTATATTAATATACAAACAAATCTTGGTTGTTTAAAAATTTTACGAAAATTAATTAAATTAAAATGTGAATTAAAGAAGTCTAAGCCTAATAAAAACATTTAATAAATATATGCCTTATATTATAAGTGTTCACAAAGTTAATAAATCTGAAATATTATAAAATCCTTAATTACATTACAATACAATATGTTGCTTTATGGTTTAAAACATGATTGAAACATGTGGGTTCGAGTCCCGATACGTTCAAATTTTTATACGTTTTCTAAATAAGTATAACAATGTTTCTTCAGTGGCCGTGCTTAAAGCCATACAATACTTCCCATACCCGTACCCCAAGTGGGGAAGGAACCTACAACCATTATACTTACAAGGATTATTTATTACACATTTATTGTTTAGAAGTGTTGATATATTTATAATTTCATACAAAATTTAATTGTGGCCTATGATTATAACCGTTTATAGAATATATCGCTCGTCTGGTGCAACAATGACCTAATTGCACTTTGTTAAAGTTAAATTTGTCAATATATGCGGAAAGACGGTTTTATGATGAAATTGTGATTGCGTCTCCTGGAATTTAACAAAAGGTGTAAATACGTCATTGTTGCACCAAAAAAGGGCCATATTGTCATTATATAATATAGCTATATTAATGATGTGTGTATTGTGAACTGTTCTCGTGCCATTTACATGTTGATGTTGAAATTGTGTTTTATTTTATATCCCTCTAACGACTAAGGAAATTATTGATTTTTTAAATAGAATTTTAAATATTTATATTGAATTCTATTAAAAAAAAAAAACAATACTATGTTACCATTTTCCGTCATAGTTGATTTCCCCCTCATTTAAGTAGTTGAACTCTAAGTGATGTTACGAAATATTTTTTTAGTTCCAGTTTGTATCAAACACATAGCAGGGTAAGCTGAGTGTCTGACTGAATCTAGTGTGTTTCCCTTGTTACCAGAACTAGTGAATGAAAATATTAAATATTATTTTTTCCTCAAGTGGGAACCGAGCCCATGATATGTAGGTTTACAGTTGCACGTTTGCTTTGCCCCTGAAGCCCGACTGGCCTGGGTATAAAAAAAGAAATAATAGAAAATTGGATATGTTACTCAAAAGAACATGATATGTAAATGTTCTTTTAAGTGCGCAAAAAAGTGGGAAGCGGACTGTCTCCCAGATTCTCTCTGTGTACTACTACTCTACTCTAACAATAGGTTCCCAGATTCTCTTTGTCTACTTTACTGTTTGCGGGTGCTAGCTGGGGAAAAGCTTAAAGCTTTTATATATTTTCAAAGTGCCAAGCGCCGATCCAGCGTTGTGGGTCGATGAGGTACAACCCTGACTTATGACGACACTTTTTGTCTTCATGTAAAGCTCACGGTTTATGCAGGTTAATAGGCTGCTGATATAACCTGAAAACGCCTAAATTGACATTAAATCATAATTGAATTCATACCACTATTCCACTTCGATTCCACTTAAGATGGCTGAGCGAGTTATGATGGCTCACTACTTTAGAAACTGGATCTGCCTTTGGTTAAAACAACATAACAAGTTCTTTTTGCATTAATACGAGCCATATATAATAATACAAAAGAGACCGCCGTTACGCAGCTACTGACTAAACGCTACAGTTGTGGTTTCGATTCCTAGTAGGTGATTAATTATTTTCATTTCCTTGCTCTGGTAACAAGACAAGCGCGACGTTGAGTTCCGCCACTCAACACGCAATGTCTTAACACAGCTAATTCTGCCTACCCTGCATAGGCGGGATAGAGCGTGAAGCTAAAAACAATATAGAAAGTCAAAAAATCTCATTAAAATCGGTCTAGGGGTTATAATAAAAACACAAAACAAATTTTACATAGTTTATTCATCGAAATAATTGCATTCAACGATGAAGTCACGTCCATTTCGTTTTCAATAAATATATTACAATTCTATTTATTATTATTAATTAAAATCGATTACGCTATATTATATTGGTCTTAAATATACTATTCAACAGTTTCTTTACGCGAATTTACAAAATTAATGTAGCCATATGTAAATATTGGTGGATTTTTTTATGTAGATGATAGGTTATCTTCTTCGTTATATATATTGTTTTCTTTATAACGAATTTGTTTTTAAACTAATGACAAATGGTTATTGTTAAGAATGAACATGTTTGAATGTGGTCTTGGCTTCTGTTCCTATTTAATACAGAATTTATAAGTTCAGATTGATGTATCTTTTATAATCTGTACACTCAACTTTATAAGGATAGTACAACACTGTAGACAGATGGTTAGCTATTTATGATTGTTGATTTAATCATTTTATAGTTTTGTGTTTTTGTTAATAGTAATAATATTTAAAACATTGGAATCTAAAAAAGTATTTAACATGTGTTATTTTACCTAAAAAAAATGCGATAATTATACAGTTAAAATACAGATGAAAAAAAAACTCATATTAATTATAATTTTAAATTTATAAGCATGTTATAATCTTACAACATCCATTGCTGGTATACAATATAATTTATAATATATAGACTTACTAAATTATTAATAAATAATCACTTGCCATTAGTTTAAATATGAACATTAAATAGTACTTTGTACTTTAAAATGCGAGAACAACACAAAAGTTAACGTGACTCCAATACATAGAAAAATTGAAACAGATTTTTTTAGCATTTTTCTTTATATCACGAAATTCTCTAACATTTTGTTCGTAAATATCTTCGGAATGTCGATAATTAATTATACTTATATATGTACATTACGCTAAGGCAAGAAACGCGGCGATGTTTGCTCAAATTTCGTTGATTCATTCGATTATGTTATTTAAGTACGAACCTACTTAGGAATCTATATTTCACATATAGTCAATGACTTGTAATTTATTTTACAGTTACAGGCGTTAAACGAAAAATAATTCGCATTTCATAAAGACTAGCTTAGATATATTAATGGAATAAAGTAAATTCTTTTTTATATGAAAATTATTAATTTTTATTAATAACTTTTGATAGTTATACAGACTTGTGTAATGTTTATGAGAGGATAGAGGATTATCAATATATTTAATAAGTATATGTATATTCCGCTTTTTATTGACAGAGGCAAATGCATTGATGTAAATTTTAAAAATATAGCTGACAAATATGGAAAACAACTAAAATATACAGATAAATAATACCAAAAAAAACCGCCTGTTGTCATTACTATTTCTTATATTAATAGGCAAAGACTTACAATAAGTAGGTGTAATATTTAAAATACAATTAATTACGCGTGAATTTTGTTTCGCATCCAACATGAAACTATAAGACACGGTTATTGTTAGGCATCGAACATTTACAATATATGTTTAGGTATTGGTAGCTACTACTAGATAGTCCTCGCTCGCAGACGTCTTTTACCTCTATATAATACAACGCTAACACAACGCTATTACGGATATATACTTAACTAAGGGGTATTGCACGAAAAACTGGGAAACAAATTCTAATTCTACAATTTACATAATTACACTTAAGTACGAAATGTTCCGCGAAAGATCAACACTTGCACTACTAACACTTGCACTTGCAACTTGCCGACATTTGCACAGATTCTGCACTTTTGAGTCTGGTTTTTTTTCTAGATAGTTAGGTTTTCCAGATAGAAATCTAGTATTCTAGAGTTAGTCTAGATCTAGAGTGTGGTAGGTCAGTACAGACGGGCGGTGTCGAGTGGCGGGGGCTCGGTGCCGACGTCGATGTCTGTGGGGCCGTCGTCCTCGGTGACGCTCGGTGCACCACTTGCCCGTTGAAGACCACGCACCTGGAAATATACAGATGGTCGTACTTAAATATGATATTAATCGTTAAAGCCGTCGTGGCGTAGGGGCACAAAGTTGTGAATGTGACGTGACAGTTGTGGGTCCGATCCCCACTCGGGGGGAAAATTATTATTTGCAAATATTTATATTTCTTCGTTCTGGAACCAAGGCAAAAGCAAAAGCGTTGTGTGGCGGAAAGTGGCGACACAGTGTTTTAACACTACCTTTTATCTATAGGGATACAATATGAATCTGGTATTATAATATGTTTTTCATGGTAGTGTTTCGTAGCCTGGCCTAACGTATGGTACATTTTCACAGATTACCTTAACTTTAATAGGTTATCACAAAAAAGTTACAAAACTGTACTGTACTGGACCGTTGGTTGATTAAACGATAGCCTTTAATAAAAAAGCTAAATAAAAATAAATACAATTAATTGTCAAATATAAAATAGCATATGAGGACAGGAAATATAAAATTCAAAATATGTAACAAAAACATATTTTGTTTTTGTAAGAAATTTGTAAGTACCACTAAGCATTGCATAATATATATCGTGATTCGTACACTTAGCACTTGTGCTCGACTCAGTTACAATGACAATATTCCATCCTCACCTGAAGGAGAAGATTATTCGACAGCAACCTGGCTTGGTGTTCTTGGGCTTTAGCTCGCAAGCAGGCGATGCTGTTGTTCCTAAAGGCCTCAGGGTCCTCGTACATCTCGCGGGTGTCGGGCGATGCGCGCCCTTTCGCCGACGAGGAGGCCGTCGTGCTGCTGCCCGGGGAACTTTGCGCCTGCAGTTGGGAGAACTGTGTCAAGATTGGCATGGTTTAGTTAAGTGCTTTGGTTTACATGTGATCTGGAAGAACTGTTTTTCTTTAATTAGAAATTTTGTGAAGTAAAAATTGTTGTAAGTAGTTATGGGTTTCGAATTGAGATTTTTGGGGAGAATTTGCCATTTAGTGTTTAATTTAGAAGGCAAATTTTTAATTTTAAATTATGACTTATGTAGCTTGTAATCCCGCCAGTAGCAGGGAAGGCAGAGTGAATCTAGTGTCAAGATACTTCGCTCCCCATTTTCAGTTTAACTTTTGACACATTGTGTGATCAGTTGTGGAACCCAACGCCACATTTTGTCCTGTTACCAGAGCGCAGAAATGAAAATGATTCGTTTCCCCGAGTGGGAATATAACCCACAAACAACGAGTTTACACACTGCGCCGATACGCAATGAGTGCCTTGACATCAACGGGACAGACAAGTAGGAGGTAGTGTTAAGACACTTTTCCGTCTTTGTTTTAATTTTTATCACTTATTTTAAATATTAAATTAGTTCATTCCCATCCCTATCAATTCCATAATAATGCATATTAAAGTGCATTCTAACGAGACGTGTGTAATATATCATTGTCCGTAGATTAATATAATATGCACGACGCGGTATGTATGCGGCGAGCGGCGAGCGGCGACACGCTCGTCCTCCACTTATGGTTAATATTAATAATATTTTTTTCTTTCTTCTCATTTAAAACAATCTATTTAAATATTATTTTATATTAAATAAATATAAGTGAAAAGTCGCGCAATGGGAGTATCTGTTTGTAGGTAGGTGGCGGTTTTGGGCTCGAATTCTCCTCGAGTGAGTTAAGAATTAAATGTAAATAGTAGGTAAAACATAGATTTCATGGTAGAGCAGTTTTGTTTATAAGTCAGAGCGAGGCGTTGAGTTCTGCCAACGTTTCCGCGGCCTAAAGGTTCCGCCGCTCAACTCGCAATGTCTCGAAAATTTGTCGGAAAGCAGGAAACGGAATTTCTGAACATGAATTACATTTCAACGGAATTTATGTTTCCTTTGCCTCGTAGAAGGGTCTTCATATGCGGGTACAGCGTGAAATTAAAAAAAAAAGTAAAGTAAAACCCAATCTTCCCGTACCTGGTTATCATGACCATCATGCCGCGGTGAGGCAGAAGGCGGGCACTCGCCCTCCGCCTCGGAGCCCTCGCGCTCCGACCCCGACTCCTTGAGGTGCTGCGCCGCCTCCAACGACTTGCGGTGCATGCCTGGAACAAATATAACGGATTCAAAGTCAAAGTCAAAGTCAAAGTCAAATAATTTTATTCAAAATAAGAAGTTACATGCTTCATTTTTTGAACGTTAAATAATTTACCACCAGTTCACTAAAATTAATGCCTCAGACGCCTCAGATGCCTCAGATGATTGTAAGTAAGGTTTACGAATCTAATTAAATAATAAATATATACAAAACTGAAGAGTTTATTAATGCTATCCTGGCACAGTAGCACTACTTGTGACTGTAACGCGATGCTTGTGGATTCGATTTCTACTCGGGGATTTTATTTTTATTTTATATTTTCCTCGATCTGGTAACAAACTCAAACGCAGCATTGAGTTCTGTCATGACGCGGCCTCATAAGTAGGTATTTGCTTGACCTATTTATTAACATTTTTTTTATTTAACATTTATCCCGTATGTTCATTATTCCAGTACCTCACGAGGAGTGTAGTGGTGCTGGTGAATCTACTTATTATGAAAGCGACGCATGATTGCATGAACACCATCTACGCCATCATCTGTAGACACCGTCCAGCCCCTCACGCACGCGTTATTCCATTGTAAAGTTGGGAAGCTCTCGTGGCGCAGTAAGTTATTGGTAGAATTTTCACTGTATGAGTCATTTATTTTCATTATCGTGTTCAGGAACAGGGCGGCGTGAATGTTAGAATAACTCAAATTTGGATGGAAAGTGAGAAACGGAGTGTTTTTACACTTGTTTCCTCTACCTCTCTTCTGCTACATTGCCTGCTCTGGTGGGCTCGAATAGACTATTGTTTTTAATTATATTGCATTCATGTAAAAAATACGTTTAAAAGAACCGACTTCATGAACTAAAAACATAAAATAAAAAATATATTTTAATGTTAATGCAATACTGGTGTTCTGTATTAGTATGTGCTACTATTTTCTACTTATTAGTGTTTGTAATATATAGTTTTGTGAGAAACAGTAGGGTTTTTCTAGATTATATCAAGTTACGTTGTTATTTTTTGCTTTATAGAAATTTTGTTAATAAGAAATTATTGTAGGTATCATATCAACGGATAGGTATTCTAAAGGTGATATGAAATATACTGACAGGCATACTTAGACCCACTTGTTGAGGAACCCGGTTTATAAATGAAATCAACTTAAATAAAAACATCTTATAATTCACACACAAAATATTTTAAAAAATCCTCATAAACAAATATGCTCATAAAATGAATTTTAAGAGATCAAATGTTAAGTAACTCCAATCAACAAATAAGTAAAATTGGATCAATATTACTCTTTAAGTAATCGGTGTATAATATAGGTAGAAAGTATGTTAAAACTTTATTGTTCAAATTAACAAAAAACACTTCTAAAAAATTTTTTTATTTTTTATGAGACTAAATGGAAATTATTCTATATCGAACACAAAAAGGATCACGTAAATCGGTTCAGAAATCTGGGCATAATCGGTGTACATATATAAAAATATTCCAACCGAATTGAAAACCTATTTTTTTTGAAGTCGGTTAAAATATAATTTATGTACACACTTCCATATATAATCACCTCATAAATGTAGAAACAAACACGATATTATAATGAATGTAGGTATAAGCTTTGAAAGTAATTTACAAAAACAAAACCATATCTCAAAAACTACTAAATCGACCAGGAGACTTCGTCTTACGTTAAAATATATATATACTTCATATATCAATGTAATGCAGAAAGAATCATCTCGATATGAATTAATCATTTAGTTTCGGAGAAATTTGTGGACAAGCAAACACATTTAGGCAATTTAGCATACAATAAATAAACATTCGAATATTATCTACTGATAACTTCCTTTTTTGATGTTGGGTAAAAATGAAAACAAAATGATTACAAAAATACCTACAGCGTGAATAGAAACCATTACCCATTGTATCGGTAATGAGAATAGAGAGACAATGCGAACTGATAATCACGTTGCTTTACAGTAAACTAGACACCTCGTTTGGTGCTTCTGGTAAAAATGTTAAAAATTAAATATAATAACGTTATCACTGGTATCAGGTTGGGCGCCCGAGTCGGGATGTTATAAAATATGTATACATACATAGTATATCAATATTTGAAGTCTGGTAAAATTACAGAGTTAGTATAATAATCTATCAAATTACTGGAAAAAAAAACGAAAGGAAAGAAACGACTTTATCAAATTTACTCTATATCCCGCATATAGCAGGATAGCCAGGAGGTACATATGATATCAATGTCCTTGTGTACTGTGGCTCTGTTTCCTAGACACCGTGCAATTTTTGAGACAGTGTGTTATGAGGCGGAACTCAACGGCGGCGAGTTTACAATCACAATCAGTATCAGGCTGGATATACATAATTCTGATCTAATTTATTTGAATTGGATCTAAAATTACATTTTGAGGCGATAACAAGTAACATTGCTTAATACAAATAATGTTGAGTTGATTAAAACTTTTCTAAATTCTTAGTGGAATTTCAAAGTTAGAAAACTTCGCCTACAGATTAACCAAAAACATTTTTTATGATTGAATTGAAGATGATTGCTGTGGAGATGCCATGTCTTCGTAGGATGTCGAGCTTAGCTTAGAGAAACCGCAATAAAGAGATACGCTGAATGACAGATACTAGCGACGATGACACTAGGGGAGAGGTGAAAGGTGCTCAAATGGCTTGGGCACGTCGGGAGAAAGAAAAATTAAAGAATGGTTAAAAATATGTATGAAGCAAGAGCGAGCGGTAAGAGAGGCATGTGGAGATCTCGGTTGAGACTAGAGAATACTTCGAGAAATAACTAGTATTATTGATACTGGAAGAAGGACATGTAACAAGCATTAGATCCCCGCGAGGACATGTATGAAGAAGATCTTTTTTCACTGTCATGCTGGTATGCAAAGATCATAGAGTTTAGCCCTTCGTAATAAAATGTGAATTTATTCAAGTTCTAAAAAAGAAAAAAGTAATTTATAAACAAATAAATTAAAAAATAACCAATTTGAAATACCTACCCTATCTAACCAAGGTTATTTAGCTTCCTATACGAGTATATGTTCCCTCCAGAAATATTTTAATACCCAAACCTCAAAAACTGCTGAGCGGATTTTAATTAAACTTGGACTTTTCCCGAAGTCGGAATATATTACATATAAATCAATAAAGGTAATGAATAATCGATATTAGTTTTAGTTTCTAAAAAACTTGTGGACAAACAACATCAATTTAACATACATACGTGTTAGAAAGCCTTAATAGCTCTTGATATGTTATCTAATAACTTCTTGATTTAAAGTCAGTTGAAGCCAATTATGTAGATACATATACGAGTATGTATAATATGAAGGAACAAATAAAATAAACACAAAATAAAACATTAAGGCCAGTTGTGGCTCAGGGTGCCGTGACTGTAAATGTGACGACTGTGGGTATAATTCTCACACAAGGAAATTAAATATTTAATATTTACATTTATTTCTTCGTTGTGGTAAAAAAGTAATGCCTCCAGAAAGAAAAGTGGGGAATTAAAGTTTCTTAATAAGAACAGATTGTTCTAACACTAGGTTCCCTGGCTCTACCTGCCTACCCTGCTATGTGCGAAAAACAGCGTAAAGCTAAAAAAATACATCTATTTAAGCTATGCAAAAAGTACTTCGCATCTTTAATACCAAAGCTAGGATTTTACGAGATTTTTACAACTCTCTCGCGCTGTTCGCTGAATGCCTAATAAGGTTTTTACTGCTGCACTAGACGGCGCCGCCTTGCATGAGATGACTTATCACTTTTGTTTATTAATTTATTGCTCTACATACCGGACTCATAAATGAAGATCTTTGAATTTTTTGGTTTTTAGTACTATTATAAGTCTAAATTATTCATTATTTGAGTATATACAATAGTGTAGCAGAGAGAGTTCAATTAGTTAGAGAGAGAGTTACTAGACACTTCATGCGCATTTGAAGTCTTAAATACTGAGCAGATAATGATTACATTTTAAATATTTACAATTGTCTGGTCTGGTAGTCGAAGCGCGGCATTAGGTTTCGCCATTCAAATCATAACGTCTCGAGTACGATCACAGAAAGTGGGAAACGGGGTGTCTACACACTAGACTCCTTTTGACTGTCCTGCTATGTAGCAAAAAGCGTGAAGCTGCCAAAAAAATGTTATAATCGATCGAACGTAGTCATAGATGAGTTCACTATAGAACTTAAATTAAAAAATTCAGCTTCACGCTGTATCCCGCACACAGCAGGGCAGATAATAGGCAGAGGGAATCTAGGGTTAAAACACTCCGTTCCCCACTTTCTGCCGAATTCTGGAGGCATTGCGTGT
>DWAL01000099.1:0-15332 GCA_018230405.1 Heliconius hortense
GCCTCGACACCAGAGCGAAGAAATGGAAATATAAATTTAAGTAAATATTTCATTTGCTCGAGTGGGGATCGAACCCACAACCAGTCGGTTTTCCAGTCACTGCGCCACGACTGGCCTCAAAAAAAAAAACACAAATATAAATAAAAAAGAATCCATAAAAACGGCTTAAGACTATCAAATTAAAGAGGCGTACCTATAAAATAGGAATACCTCTTAAGGGCACGGTTCTCGCCCACCGATAGCTAATCAAATTATATGCCGTAATTCTGAGCGACAAAAACCCCTGATTATCTTTATCCTGTTTTTTTTTCAGCCCCAGGGAACTGAGGACATCGGTGGCCAGTGCGAAGAGCAAGATACTGTAAAATTATTTTGTCGATGTGAAATTGATAAATTAGATAAATGATAATTAAGTACTTATTTAATTTGCTGTAATAAATACTATGTTTATCTAAATAAGCTAAAGATGGACTCCAAGAAGTATTTTGTAATATTAGTTTTCATTATTCAATTAAAATAAATTTATTCTATAAATATCGTAATTAACACCTTCTAGTGGAAGAAGAAAAAAATTACAAAAAACAGTATGAGTTTGATCTAGCTAAATGAATTGCAAATTTACCACATTACAGCAAGCAGGTAAAGGTCCTGGGGCTGGGAAAAAAATGGCGACCACAATGATCGAATTAAGGCCGGGTCAGTAATCGTGTTACTGATATTCAATACTGAATATTGGGAATAACTGTAGGAAAACAGATCTCTCTTGAGTATTGCCTGTTCGTTAGAGGGATTTGAATTTTTATTCTTTTTTCACTTTTTTTTTCTTGCTTTAGGTGCGAAACTTGATACTACGCCGGGGGAGATGGACAGCCCTTAATAGAAAAATATTGGACAGCAAATTGAAAATTTATACCAGTTTTTTGAGAAATATTCTCAAAGTAAATTGGGAAATGTGAGATAATTCAAATAATAATACAAATATTGTAAAATCTAATCTTTTAAGATTTTTGGTGTCAGGTAACAAAAACAAAAGTTGTTTCAGAAAAAGAAGAATTGAGATACCATTCTTCTTCTTCTCAATCATCTTTTTTATGTTTGTATAATGCTGTCATATGTATCGAATTAGATATTTGTAGTCTTACTATAACCTTATTAGTTATGTGTACATACACATAGTAGCCGCACATTCCTATATTATCGGTTATATTTTCATCAAACTTTATCCCGCTTACGGCAGTGTAGGCAGGGACGACATAGAGTCAATACACTCTCCATTGTTAAAGAAATTAAAGTTATTCCCCTGAGTGAGGATCGAACAGACTACCGTCGCGTTTGCTGTTAAACGGATCGACAAGGTGGTTTTTGCTAATATACATAATAATAAACATCTGTAGCATAGGAGATAACCTAATATAACTACTATATTAACAGCTATACACAGTCTACAACAAGATGAGAATCTACTGTCTTAAGGGTTCGGTTGTTTGTCACGGTACGAGTGTCAATAAAAACGCCACACCGGACTTTTAGCTCCTACACGAGTATATAGCTAGTGATGTGATAGTGTTAATCGATACAAATAACTTTATGTAAATATCGATTTACTATTTACTAACATAGATACTCCGTTGCCATTAAAATACTTCCGTTTCCCATTTCACGTTACTAGAGCGAGGTGTATATAGTTACATATATATCTATAAACTCCAATATATTAATCAGCTTCATAGCGCATATAGCAGGGTAGGCAATGAGAACTCTCCGCCAAATTTTTCGAAACATGGCGTTTTGCATGGTGGAACTCAACGCTGGGTTTTGCTATGCCACCCAGAGCGAAGAAATGTAAATATTAAAAAATAATCATTCATTCCTCCGATTGGGGATGGAACCCACAACAGTAGCGTTATAGTCACACCCTTGTGCCCCTGCACCACAACGGCCTCTGTATATTAATTAATTCAAAATGTTAAGAAATCGAATAACCAAAACTATCGATATCCACACATTCCTAGCACACCCGTTAAGCGGACACTTAACCCCTAATCCGCAAAGCAGTTTAGCCTGGCATCGGGCATTTATGGCAAAAATCTTAATTTCGGAACGCTGTCGTTAACTGCCCGACTCTAATTATTGGCACCAACTGTATTTATTAGTTTGAGAGGCTCTGTCTCTATATATGTATGTTTGTATGTGTTTATATTATGTTGTGTGTTAGAGTTAGGTTCAATATAGATTCTTGAATCTTACAAGGCCGAAGGTTGATAACTTACTTGGAGGAGTAAAACGATATTTTTGGATACAATTTGAAGTTAGGCTTGCTACGTTAAACCAAGTTACAATATTTTTAAGAATTGTTATAATTATTTTCCATTTATCATTAAAAAAAAAATACTTGAAAATAAATCTCCTAAGATAAAGTAAGAAAAGAAGTTTTTGGATTTGCCACCTACTATTCGACAAATTAGCATTTAATAAAAACATTGAACAACGTTTCCTACCCAAATTATATTATATCCAAATGAATACGAAAGTCAACCTCCATCAAATTTTCGAAGATATAACAAAAATTTTGTCTATAATATAGAGATGCCAATTTTACGATTTTTATAATAGCCGCAGTTCCCGCGAGTATGGAAACAAGAGATACAGTTTTTCCGAAAGCAATAAAAGTAAGGTTATATAGCGACGTCCGGTCGGGAGTTTGGCCGGCGACCAACCCTTGTAGGAGCTCACTATACAGTGGACGATACAACTTACACTGTAACCCTTATTTCCAATGTCTTAAGACTTTAATCGCATGTTTCTAAAATGTCTCAATAAAACTAGTGCAAGTAAGATCCTAGTTACATGGATTTGGCAAGGTACGTTATTCTAAAGCATTTTTAAAATTATATTGAGAGCTTGTAATTTTTTATCAAAGCTTTATTTTAATTATTAAAATTTTCAAATTTCCTAAATAGCTTTCTAAGTAAGACTGGACAATATTTAGGCTTAAAACTATACATATTTCATTAACAGTCACATATAAAAGTACTTTAACCTATTTTGTTAAACCTTTGTACAAATTAAAGAGTTTCTGGACTAATAAAGCAAGCAATTTAGTGGATATTATCTAGACAAATGGTTCGACCATATATACATTTATTTGCGGTCAAACAGCGAAGCTATGCCTCAACTACCACACACATACATAAGTAAAATACACTTTTAAATATCTATTTATGGTGATAAACTGCTGAGGTTTCTTGCTTTCTTGGCATGCGTACGCTATTACAGCTTTAACGGTCGCGAGTAAGTTTTCTCTATTTTATTTCTGTATATTTCAAAGAAATAAGAAAGATAATTTGAATATTAAAACATACAATAATACTGAGCAAAGCATTTATTTGTGATTAATAAAATTCTTATCGTAATAACATTTTAGTATTAGTAAAAGAATAATATGCTTAGAAATATTAAGTATCGAAGGCAATAAGAATTTTACTTTATGAGAAATACAGTAAAAGATCGATCTATGACAATCATCCAGATACAGTCCACTTACTCACTCATTTATATGTTAATGTAAATGGCATCAGATTCGTTCAGATTCACATAGAGATATGTTTCGGGCCAGATATCATTTTCACAGCCTTATTACTTTCCAATTTGTCTTCAACGTTTGTTATTGCCTCGTTTATGGCTACCCCTCTTTCTATATTAACTTCGCTTCATTGAGTTATACATTCGAATAGTATAATCAAAATGTATCGATATTTATGAGAAACTATGACCGAAACTACTAGATGGTATTGAAATTTGCAAAATGTACGAAAATTACAGTACCTTTTCGTCTTAAGTCGATTCCAGAGTCGAAAAATCTTGACTTACTCCTTAATGATAAATCCATTTCCGAAACAGCACTTTAAAACTATTCAAAAGTAATTGAAGTCACATACGAAGGAAGTCCAAAAAGTTCAACTATAACTAAACTAAATTCCAATATGACCAGAGGACCACTGGGCACTCACTTCAAGATACCTTGAAGTCATAAAGCATGTGATCATCTTCGCAGATGAACACAGACTGACTGGCTAGCTCGGTGAATTTGGGTCCCAAAATGTTATTAAAAAATCCCCCTGACTACCAGGTAAAAAAAAAACCCGCCGTATCAAAACCGCTGTTTCCTAGTGACCCCGATCGCTCTTCCATCCCTTTGTTAGGCTCCTTTTATTTATAATAGTACATTTTTTTTCACACACACCACCCCTAATAACGTGTGAGCAAAAATATGCGTAATCGTCCACGGCACCCTGGCGAAGAGACCTCGGCGAAAGTTCCATATAGAAAAAACACAACTGTCCCCATTTGAATAGCAAAAAGTGCATGTCATTGCGAAAATGATATTAGTGAATGAATATGATTTCGGATCTAAATGGATGGCTGACTTATAATTGTGTCGCGTTAGATTTAGCATGAATTATTGGTTCGACGTGGTTTTTATGCATAGCTTGGCTGACCTAGCTTTGCTTTTATTATACTAAGGAGTAGGTCGTATATTTCTTTACAATATACATTAGATGTACCTACATATTATTATAAAATATACTTTACTATCGATTTTTTTATTATCATGCTGAAATATAAAATTAAGTATATTTTTATATTGTTGTTTGGCCAATTATCATACTGTATCGTTGGGTTCGACAGTCTCGAGTATATCATCTCTAAATAGGCTTAAAGTAAAGAATAAAGCGTTGTATCACTAGATTTTTTCCTATGAAAAAGATGCATCATATTACAAGAACTATTTAACTCATGTAATCATATATGATTTATTATTCGCTAGATTTCTCGAGATTGCCTCTCTGCTTATAATGAAATTATGATAACCGAATAGGCCAGAACGTGATCGAAATGACCCCTGGGTAGCAAAATGAGCGTAATGTTTGCTATTTCTAGGTAAACAAACAAGGAAGATTGACGTTGAGTGTACATCTGGTAAGCTCAAATACGGGGGATGTGATAAACAATAGAATAATTCGATTTTCCTACGGCCGCCTGACAAATTGCGTGTGATGTTAGGTTACGCAACGTCAGAATAATTTTGTTCGTAAAGCAAATATAGTATTAGCCCGAAATAAGTTGCTATTGGTATCATTTAAAAAATAATGCTTGTTGAATATTTTTTTTAATTCCCCTAAAAAATAGAACACAGAATCTGTGGCCTTCTCTATTTAAAAAAAAAAATACCAAAAAATCAAAAATTTCACCATTATTAATCCGTAGCACAAGCGATTATCGAAACATCTCGTGACCGAACTATAACAGGAAGAACAAAAAAGGATACTGTTACCGTTGTCCGAGATTCGTACCTGGTCGTGTGAAAACAGAACAGGTGGTTGCGGTATCTTCCGTTTCGTAATTATAGAAACGTACAAAAATATGTGATGCGCGAGTGGACATTTCGCGGTTTTTCGAATGTGCTTTTGTAAACTATATTGTCTAGGTATCTAAATCGTAAAGTTATTTCTGTAATGTTTTGTTTATACGTTTTCAGAGTAGTCGTCAAACGTGACATTGAGATTTCAAAGAAATAAAATATATAACTGCATTCGATATTTACAGTTTTATTTATTTGTTACTTTAACCATATCGAAAAATAAAATTTTACCTTTAATAAATTAAAATTTTAAATTAATACTTTTTTTAAAATGATAAACAACAACATTTTAAACTTAATAACAAGATAAGTCCAATAGCAAAAGCAACCGCGCGTTATTTAATAAAAAAACACAAATAAACTCTGGTCAGCCACCTTTTGTGGATTCCTTTCATCATCTAATGTGAGTATACAGGAACACTTTCTAAGTTATTATCAATTTATTGTGTATTCATGGATTTGAAAGGGTTGGGTGTCATCTCGCAAAAAATTCAGACAGCGTGAGAGAAAACAGAAAAGACACTTGGCGAATTGTTTTTTTTTTTAAATTCTTACTACCTGATGACCTGTATCAAAATTATTATTAAGTTTTCGTGTTTCATATTACATGTAGCCTATTGTTTAGCGTGGATAGTATAGATATTTAGATATTTTAAAATGTGTTTTGTAAAAATAAAATTTAGAAGCATTTTTTTTTATTCTTGATAAAAGATAAAAAATTTTTTTTTTTGATAAGCAATGTGAAATTTCACATTGACGTTTTAAAAATCTTATAATATTAGTATTGTATGACTAGAATTATTTCCTAGCTCTCGTTGTAAGGACACAATAACGTATTTAATACTTTACTACCTTGCACAGAGTTACGAAAAATTAGATATGACTAAACTAGTACATAATTATTAATAAATAATTTAATATAAACTTTAGTAAATTTAAATGCACGTACTAGTAATGTTGACTTATTATTAAAATAGATGTAAGATGTAAATAAAAAAAAGATAATAGAAAATAATAATTTCATAGTTTCTATAGTTTTACGATCTACCGTTTTCTGTACATCTTGCATTAGCAACATGGAACTAACTCTGCACAATGGGAAATCTATTCCTAATCCAAGTCTAATCGTTACTCACTGACGTTTGAACTGTAGTAGACAATGGGCTGCTCGCGGGTCACTCGGCGGTTATCTGGCGATCGGAAGAAAACCGATCTTTGTGGCTACCATCAAATTTATTGCACTCGACTTTGTTAGTATATTCAATCACATAAACTATAAAAATGTATATAAAGATAACTGACTATGAGAGATGTGGATGATTACAGCGTGTATAGTTAGATAAGATTATTGTTTGTTTTTGCTAGTACTCAGTATAAATAATATAGTTAGTACAATTCACCAATTACATTCGTAACCGTATATAAAATATTTGGAAACTACTCATAAATAAAAAATACTGTCAATTGTAAAGCATATTATTTTGTGGTCTTGTTAGTACAATTCTACTATGAAAAATAAGCATAATAAATAAAACTTTCAATGTCTAAGTTCAAATGTTAATACAAATTCAAACAAACAAGCGATACACAATGCTTAGAAGCGGTATGGAGGAACTAATTAATCACCGCGCTTTCTACGCTCTTACATTTATGGTGGATTGCAAAAAAAGCACGCTTTGTTTACTGTAAGCGTACACTATTCACATGACCTCAATTAAACAGTCATCATTCAGACGGAGTATAAGTGCATAATCTCGAGTCAGGTCATCGCGTTAACAAGGCGAACGGTCACGAACTGCCCGGTATGGGAAAGCTCCCAGCGTTGTATTCAGATACGACGTTATAAACATCAAACGCTCGTCCGGATGTGCGATCGCACTGCGGTGACACTTAGTCTGCGTTGGCGGTTCTATACGATTGTGCACTCTATGTTGTTTACAAACTTCCTTAATCTTGTATAGATGTTATATAGGATTCTCGTAATTATATCGCTGTGTTTTATTGAGAATTACTTGTTATGTTTGATTAATGGCGGTGTTGTCATAATATTATAATATTTTTATGATAGTAAAACTATTATATGGGAATAATATTCTATCAGTATAAAATTTGATAGCTGCATTTATTCCATAAATATATCCAATCTTATTATATCGTGATAAGCATGAATTGAATGAAAATGATGTTAAAGTTATTGAATAGTATTAAACATTGTATTTAGCGGAAAGGGCAAGCTATTATAAATCTAGCAAGACGCCTACACCACAGACACAATGCAATAATATAAATCATAAGCGAACATCGCTATCTCTCACTCCTTTGACTATTTTATGATTTTTAACACCCACTTAATCCCTTTAAGAAACAGTAAGGTGTGCGTGACAACTTCTTGCATTGAGCGCTATAATTAGAACTTATAAAATTAATATTTAATTTTTTCTTTACATTTATATTATTTATATGTTTTGATCAGTACTCACTATTTTAAACCGAATTAAACATATTTTTAATCAGACAATATTGAGACAATATATACTTATTACTTAGAAAATTTTAGAATCGTAGCCTATACGTAAAATTTGCACATAATTAATTAACATAAAATTTAATTTACAAATATCAAACACTCATAAAATATATAAAACCTTAATTTAGTTTTGACCCTAGTAAAAAACAGGACCAAATATTAGCAAAAAGAGGTTTAACTGGTTGTAATTCAATACAATACAACCACACTATTAAAAGGCCTGTCCGTCCTGACATGTAGGCATCTAAGAAAAAAAAAAGAAAAAAAAGTAAATCAAAGTTTAGCCGAATCAAAGGAAAGTTGGACAATGGTCATGAGACTGGTCGGAATATAGAATGGCATAACATCAGGTAGAATTTGATACACTACAATCTTCATGTCAATCAAACTGCGAGCGTTTTCAATAATATCCAAGAATGGTTAAATATTTTAGGACTTTAAATATATAACTTTATGCAGTAATAAAATTAAAACATACATTATAAGCTATCAAAAATGTAAATATTTTAATAAAAGAAAAAAAAATGATGTAAAGAAATATAAACTGACAATAATAGAAAGTGACACTCCTAAACCCTTTTCTATAAGAATCGATGAAAGAAATTCTCATAATGACGCACAATACTTATTTTGCCTAACGCTATGGATTCCAACCCTGTTGAGTATTGTTGGGATGGATATTCGACTATGTGGGTGCGAAGTCGACCTATTTTGAAAAAATCTCTTTGACCAATTGTTTGTCAAAAGCAAGATTGATTTTTTGTTGAGGTGTTTATCGTTGACCATGGGAAAATATGGGATCTTCAGGTGCCTCTATCGAATTTGAAACCATTGTAAACCTGTTGTATCGAACTTTAACAAAATTTAATATGTTATTTGTGATTTTTTTTACTATATATTGTGTGTATTAATGTTTTTTTCTATTCTGAGATGTAAATGTTATTATAAGGATCTGATAAGGATATATTTATAGATTTCAAAATACCTGAACCTCTTTATAAGCCGAAAATCCAAGTCCTACCAAAGTTTAAATCGCTGGCGTTGAACTGGCGACACTAACAAATTGGTATCAAAGCCTGACAAAGATGGACTCTTGAGAAACTGTCCACCCACTCACCGTCTATTGATCGTGGCTTACAATAAATTAATTCTTGTTATGAACATTTTTTATCCCATTGTGTTTAGTAGTGTATTTATTTTACTAGCCGTAATAGTGCCTAATGGGCGGCCATTGGTCAAAGGAAATTTGGTTCACAATAAAGACTGAATTGAATTCACTTATGAATAGAATCTCCGTGAGATCCGTTGTTTTATTTGTCTTACCAATAAATCCTTTCAACATATTATTATATACCGCCTAAAATGTTAAATCTTTATAATTCAAAATTGTATTAACTTACATTTGAAATGTTGAACTTTATATTGTTATAGCACAAAAGGAAAGTTCTAAGTACTCAACGATTTAATCCTTTTAAGAGTAACAAAAATGTATAATAGTGTATAATACAGATAACTGGTACTCGATAAGTGTATTTCTAAATATAATTATCTCTGGTTCATCTTTCTTTTAAAGATTATGTTTACTTCAACACCTTAAACAAAAAAACTATGTTTGGCTACTGTTTCCATTGTTTGTAATACGACTTGTATTGTTGGAAAAAATAATCCTTTTGTCCAACCTTTTCTCCCAGAAAGGATTGTTTGCCGTGCATCTTCAAAAAGAAAGCTTGATGTCGTCCACGATACATTTGTATGCGTACTAATTTTAAAGCAGTACCGGTCGCTTTAATACCTCCAACGTAGACCCACTTAATAGGAACGGACTAATAAATCCAATTTAAATATCGCCTGGACCTCCGTTGAAATAACATATGTAAATCCAAACTTCTTTATCTTGGGAATCGCAAAAACTCCGATCGATACGGACATATAAAAAGCGAAAAAAAAAACAAGGCGGTCCAGTTGCAAATTCAGAACGGGTGGCCGCCGTCCGCAATATTCTAAATACTAAATTAACTTTATTCCCATAATTTAAATACCAACTTGTACTCATCTGAATAAATTATCCGATGCAACCTGAAATATTTTCTCTATTTTTATCCTCTAATGGACGAATGATGTCAATTGCTGAATTTATACGTTCGTTTGACGAATTCAATTCATTGGAATGGCTCTCGGATTGCATTTGTTGAGACTTTTTCTTTCTCACGATTGGTATAAGGATAATTATTTTTCTGGGCGTGCCACTAAATAAACTGTAAATAATTATTTTCGTTACTTTGTAATTGGCGACGATCATGTCAGTTTTGCCAACGCCCAGAGATAATTGGTTTTGATTGCAAAATAAGGCATTACAAGGTTGGTCAAATCCCTTTGTTTTACTAATTGCATGCAATCTTGGTTAGTGTTAAGTACTTTTTTTTTCTTTTCTATATATATATTTGTTATATAATCGTCGAGTTATCACGTACTATAATACACATTTTCTTGAATTATTAGTAAATTTTAAAGAAATTCCAATCTTTCAATGTACGTATTTCCAATATGAAATTGGGTCTGAACATCAAAACCAATGCTGCGGTTGTAACTCCTGGACAAGGATCAAGATGGAGTGTTCCGCTTGCAAATGCGAATCTTCAATATTCGCTTAATGAAGACATATTGTATCGCTAAGCGGCTAAAGACAAGATATAGACAATGTTTTAAATTGACATGCGGCCCTTTTATTTAGCATCCGTTCATTTCGGCTATAAACATAAAAAACTTAGGATATTTTTTTTTTTACTTTGTTCAGCTAACGGCTACTCTGCCCCTCTGCACAAATTAGGTTGTTTGTACAGGGTGGTCAGATAACTTCTATACATACATTTGTTATTTAATAAATACTATTGTTTCCATTTGACCCTATTTATAAATAAATATGAAATGTACAGTGATAGATATTAATCGTCAATCAAAACAACTCGAAAGTTTTTCTTGGAATAATCGAACTCACGATTTCTGTAATTTTCGTAAAAATACCTAACTACTATACCAACAGCTCGTCGAAAAAAACTATATTTAAAAAAAAAGATCTTTATGATTTACTAAAGTACTCCTAAATACAATCTGATAAAAATAGTATCAATTAAGAAATTGTCAAGGGACAAACCCGTGTCAATTAGTTGTACTTATAACATTCGAAAGCAAAAACAAATTGTCGCGCGAGTTAATATTTTATTTAGGGTTCAGAGTGGAACCGTAGCAAAGTTAACTTGGATTTTTAAAACTTCCAAAGTTTGCCCGATGTTTTCCTCTGGCCGTCTAGTCTCGCACCTGATAAAGTAATTTGACGAATTCCCACTTTTGAAGAGGGTTTAAAAACCAAAAAGGTTCTACATTTGGACAGTTTCGCTTCCTTAATTGAAATGGAATAAAAAGTTTAAGGTGCATTTTTAATGTGCGGGACTGCTTAATTAGTAATAAAAATACTGACTTTGATGAAATATTGGAGCGAAACAAACATTTTTACAAAGGGGGGGCTGCCATTGTAACGTACAACAAAAACTAAGTACCTCAGACCTCTTACGTTCAAAATAAGAACAAACGTGTCATCGACGAAATGACGCGTGTCGACCAATCGGGCGCGAAGGCCGCAGACGTCGATGACGTCACGCCACAGCCGACCAATAGGATCGGTCTGTCGCCTCCGGTCAACTTGCACTAATTGCTCATGTGTGCGATAACACTAGGCTTCAGAAGAATCAGTGCGCTTAAGTGCGCACACGCATGCGTTAAACGATTACATACTCTATAATGTTAACTGGATGTAGAGCTTTTGTCTTAAATTTACGAAACGGGTTCATTTGACATAATTAATTTACTAATTGTTATAATTTTATAAAATCTATTTTAACACATTAATAGGGGTCTTTGAGACGACATAAACAACTGTTATTTTGATGTAAAAAATATAATATTCTCACAGAGTCTCGAAACAATTACAGATATGTCGTGTGGCTATTCTTTGAAACTAAAGTAAAGCATGAGAAATTTTCGGACTTGCATTTGAATAAAATACGTAATTAAATTAAAGTAGCACTTGGGCAGTGGGAACGTTAGCAACAATAACGAGTGATGCGATTTCATTAATGTTATTATTTCTTATATCATGTCCTACATCTGTGTATAAAATCGCATATTTCTACCGTTTCTAAAAAGTTAATTTAATTAAAATCTGTTCATTTGTTTGAATTAACTTATTGAGTATCTTAATGCCTTTTATGTATTTTTTTAAATAAACTAATAATTATGCATTTAGTAATCTTTTATTTAGAAAAAAGTATTTTTTACTTTTTTTTTAAAATAATAAATACAATTTCTATAAATAAAACAAACCAAGTCACAGACACAACATAACAGAAAATACATTAAAAGGTGCTATATTTTATAATTTAACAAAACTTTTTAAGTATTTGTCATTTATTTAGCTCTACATTTTCTGGGTTCCTCTAGTAAAAATGTATGAGGTGTATATTAAAAAAAATATATAATAAAATGTGATATTAGAAAACTCTTATATGTCAAACAATATAGATATTGGTATTATTATTTAATATTTTTATTTTCTATTTTAATAGTTATCCGAACTGTAACTTACAAAAGTTTAGAAATATTTTTTAAAGTTATTGACTACATTTTTGAAGAATAGAATTTTGCAAATTTAATCTTGAATATAAAACCTTTTAACAAAAAATATCCCATTACAAATATAGAGGTTTTATGTATAAAAATTATGCATCGATAGTTTTTTTTTACACTATAAATATTTTTGATTCTTTTTCCCTTATAACTTTTATTAATATTTTATAAGATAGACTATAATATTTATTAAAAAAAAAATGTTGAGTAATAAAAAATACTTAAACTTTACGGCAATAACGAGATATAATATTTTTTTTTTATTTACGCTTTGTTTTGTATAGTAGCGCAAACAGAGTGAACTTAGTGTTAGGACACTCCGGTCCCCACTTTGCGCCTAGTTTTTGAAGATAGTATCTGTTGAGCGGTGGAACTTAAAGCCGCACCATAATAACTGGTAATGAAATACAATAATTGGGATATAAGATATCTTTAATAACTTCTACACTGCGATCATTAAAATAATATTTAAACCGACTCTACCACTTACATTCATTAATAAAATTCCGTTAACTCAAACTAGACTCTATTTTTTCTAATAATAAAACTATTCGCTAAAAGTAAAAAATAAAGCCATAATCCATTTATAAAATGTCTTTATAAATATACATGATAGGCTCACATTTTAATTTTGGTATTTTAAGCAAAACTGAATTTCTTAAAAAAAACTAAATTTTGTTCAAATGTTACATTTTCTTTTCATTTCTTCACATTTATTATTACATAAAAGGTCTTTCTTCTGTCGGACGTTGGATGACCAAGCGTACAAATATTGACACTCGCCAGGGCTATTAAGTAGCTCTGAATAGCGTCTCCGTCACTGTGGGTACGCTATAGCTAAACGTACAATTTCTTGTTTATGCTTACATTTTAAGGACATTTCTTAAGAAAATATATTATTTAGCGTGGATTCGTACTATTTTTATTTATTTATTTGTTTAAGTTGATAGCTCTATTATAAACAAATCGCTATAGACATAGTTAAAAGAATAATGTGACAGATATTTAATTATTTTTACTCTACCTATAATATGTTCTTATATTAACAGCAATACAAAAAAACTACGTGTAATGTAACTTGTGCTTAATTTTGCAATTTTTTTAATTATTAATAAAATTACTATAATTTACCTTGCGCGATGCGTACAGCTGGCATCTTGATTCTCATCTTGATTTGGTCACCTATTTTTAGATCTTCAACAACTTCTTTTATCCTCGGAAATCTTTATCTTAATATATCGCTATCAGTATGTTAGCGCACTTCACATGTGCCGCCGTCGGTCCAGCGACTTATCGTCCTATTCTTAAAATGGTCTCGATAAGAGAGGTCGAGATGTCATACAATAATCCTGAAAAGTCCGTCGGCATTCACACAACATGATAATTTTAGTCATCTTCGTAATTTCTTCATCATGACAAAATTAAATCGTAAACATTTCTGATCTTACTTTTTTCGTTTCATAGTGCAAGAATTAGTTAACAGTTTCCAATGTTTACTTGCCAAATTCGATCGCCTAAGGTCTTATCAACACTTGAATGAACGTCTCTGTCCTATCTAATCTATCCACAGCGAGTGTTATTATTCAGGAAAATATTCATACGTTAACACTTTGCAATAAATTAAAAATTACTTATTCACTTGTCCGTAATTTTTCACCACTGTCTCTACAAATATCAAAACTCGCAGCGAGTCCAAATTCAGATTAAAACAAAATTTCCAGTAAGAAACAAGAGAATAGTTTTCGGTAACATAGAGTGTATGTTGTTTATCGTCGCGATGTAGTATGTCGCGTGCGGAGCGGTGCGAGGCAGGTGCGGCCGGCCGCCCGCTCTCGCCCGATGTCCGAGACCGTCTGTCCTGTGTCCCTTCGCGCGAGGGCTCCGCGGCCTCGTGTCGGCGTGTCCAACTCGCGCCGTCTCTCTCGGCCGGCCGACGGCGCGTGCGAGTCCGTACAAGTGGCCAGGGGTTACTCGCGGTCGCGGCGCGCTCGGCTGCCCGACAGGGACGCCGCGACGCGCGCCCGCCGCGCCGCGCGTGGGTGGGAACGGGACAGCCATAAGTCGGGAGCGCCGCGCGTCGGTGTGCGTGCGCGGGTGGGGCGAAGATGCACGTACAAAAGAAAAGGGATAATATTTGCTTGCATATTTCATGACTCGATTAGGAGATGGAATTTTTAATTGAATGGACGTCGCACGGTCAGTCTACGGTGAACGCTTTTTAAAGAGACAGCTCGTGAAAAGGATTATGACGGGCTTCAGGTGGAACGAATACCAACTCTATGGCGTAGGAATTTGAAACTCTACTTTCAGACAATTAGTGACTAGTAAGAGGTTATAGAAAATTATGAATTGCTTTTACAGTCTAGTTTTTTTTTTTTTTGTATTTATTATGAAAGGAATATATAGTTCGTATAATAGCGGAGGTAGAACGTATATGAGTGCTGTTAATATTACTTGGCAATATTAACAATTTTCACTTACAATAATTTCTTCGTAGCAATCTGCTACGTTTGCTACGAAACATGTAAAACGATTGTTTTAACTTCTAAGTATATTATATTATTAAATGGTAATGTATCACACTGGCGATAAACTTATTTGTAATTATTTTTAAAATATCTATTTTTATCCCTTTTCTAGAAATACTGTTTAAAAAAGTAACTAAGTTCAACACAAAAATAACCCACACAAAAATCCAGCTAA
>DWAL01000100.1:0-15327 GCA_018230405.1 Heliconius hortense
TAAAAAAATATAACTATCTAATAATAAATATGCTTGCTTAATACGTTTTTTAAAATAGTATAATACAACCTATTATCTGATGTCATAAAGGCGTCAATTAAAAAAAAAAAAGGATTTTAAAAATAATGTTGTGACATCAAGTATCAAGCGCGAAAGAGTACGATAGATATCGTTTAACTTCTTCAATCATCGTATCACCGCGAGTACTAGCGCGTCTTCTGACATAGTGCCGTTAACACCACTGCCAGGTGTTCTTCCTTCCGAATCACTGTTAAATTCGATAAATACATGTATTTAATGTAATCCGGCTGATGAACTGTAGGATAGGTGATCTCTTCAAAACGGGTGTCGCTTCACTCACATTGTTTCTAAATGTAAATTGCATATATTCCAATTCTTCTGATGTGTACTGAATACTTGGTATTTTTAAACTCAACATAACCATACAGTTTAAGTAGTCTGTTAAAATAAATATCTCATAAACCACGTAGGAATATTTTTTGTATTTTGCTTAGAGTGCCTAATGTCTCAACTTTGGTGTGTATCAGGATTATCCATTCATTGCGGGTACCCATTCATATATATACATATAAATTTATCTGTATTATTTTTTAATACTCATATTCCAATTTCTGAAAAAAAAAATCGTTTATTCCTGAAAAATTTGAAAGTAAGCGGCGTTTTATATTTTATTTCTTGTCCCTAGACTAGACTAAGACTTAATATACTTTGCTTATTACATTTTTATTTTAAAAAAATACATATTACTTGGCTTATATGTTATATGGACTTTAAAGTTATAAGGTTATCAATATATTTGGACATGGAAATCTCATTATAGTCTTCAATTCTAGTTGCATTACTATTTTTGATATAGCAAATCGTTCAAGCTAAAAAAAAGTTGTTGTTGTTCAATGGTATGTGTGATAGTTACGAAATATATATATTTTATCTGTGCATTGATTTTTTTTAAAAGCCAAAGTAATTATTTTTATCTACATTAGTTTCACATATATTTTTGGAATTTTATTATATTAATCTTAAATTATTATTTAAACTTTATAATTACATGTTAAATTTTAAAAATCCTATTACTAGAATTTATTGGCTTATGTCGCAGATAATGTATAACTAGTTAATCTGCTATTATATATTATATGTGTTTGTTCATGATGGCTTGTGGAAACAATTAGACATCTAAGCGACAGCTGTTATAGGGTCGCATTTTACTAAAAGTGATTGTAACGAAAAACAAATCTGCCTGTTATTTTTGTAATAATAATAAAATGTATGAAGAAAAGTATTAAATGAAGCGATTAAACATTCCAAAGTATTCCTTGTATTTGTACAAAATGTGTTGATTTGGGGATACGAGCTGTATACTCGATTGCTAGATTTCGATTGTTATAATCGAGTCATAAATATCGGATACGCATCCCCTCATCGCACATCACTAAATACCTCCAGGCTTATTATTCGAGGCCTAATCATGAGTTATTTATGGTACAATTTGTATAGATCTGACTTTAACTAATTATTTAAAATAAATATATTATTATTTTATTTTACTTTGTTTATTGACAATATTATTATGGTAACATGATTAGGCCTTATATTCTAGACATATCGTGTTACTTTAGACAACTTTATTATACTATATAGTCAGTCTGCTTTAATATATAGTTTAATTTTTAATACAAATATTTAAAAATAACGACGATATATGACATATAAATTGTTTTTAAGCTATCTTCACTAAGTATAACACAATACCAAAGAACAGTTGCCTTTAGTAACATGTAAGTCGACTCGACTGTTTTCTATTGCACAATTTATAAATAGTAACTAAGTAGTCTAAGCTACAATGATGTATTAATTTTCTATCTACCCTTTTGCTAAATGAAATTGTAGGTACTAAATATGATTAAAAAGTAATTTTGGAATTTATCTTTGAGAATACGTATTAACTAAGTGTTACACTATTTTGAGCGTTGACTAGGTCTAATATGTGTAAGGGTAGTAGCTAGTGTGATCACCTTCGCCTAATTTGCTATACCAATACTTTAAATCGCTAAAAACCGTTTTTTTTTTCTAAATTCAAAATGTTGTTTTTATGACGTTGTAATTTTTTTATCTATAATATATAATAATATGCCTTTCGTGTTCCATCAGCGTAGTTGGTCATGTGAGTTATTGCCCTTTCTTGTATTATAATTAACTGCATGTACCTACTATATTAAAATCTGACTATGTTTTGTGCCGTGTTTTATTTGTCCTCAATAAAGCCTTCTTTTTTTAAACATATAAAATAGACAGAGGCAAGTCGTGGCGCAGGGGCGCATGCGTGAGACTGTAAACGCGACAGCTAGTGGGATCGATTCTCATTCAAGGAAATGAAATATTTAATATTTGCATTTCATCGCTATGGTAACGAGACAAAATGTGGCGTTGAGTTACGCCACTCAACAGGGAATGCCTCCAGAAATCGGCCGAATGTGAGAAACTTATCTTGGTGAGTACAGAGTGTCTTAACACTAGGTTCCAAGGGTCCTTCTGCCTACCCTGCTGAATACAGTGCGGACCTAAAAAACTAAAAAATAAACAAATGTAAATAGTAGCAATTTTTTACTAATTAATATTATTGGGTAGATATATAAAATAAAACACCAATTTATTCGAATAATTTCTATTTTAAATCTCAGTACAATAATAAATCATATAACAGTTTTAACACCTCTTTATAGGAGGCTGAAGGTGTAAAAGCTGTTTATTGACCTTACCCTTAATCATATTATATTTAAACTTAAACTAAAGTAGATAATATAATTATAATATTGCAGACATTGATTTTGGCACTGCATTTTAATTGGAAATATTTTTTATGTAATGGATTTTACATTTTACACAATATTTCCTGTGCGTTTTTAGGCACCTGATAATCTGAAACAGTCAAACATTTCAAAGAAAAAGGTTACACGCCACTTGTTATCCAATCAATAGCCCCAAAGCATCTTTATCACAGCACTCAACGTTCTTTCTCTTAAAATCTACTTGTAAAGAAATTACGAGGAGTATTTTTCTTAGCACATTATTTCCTTCTTTCATTTCGATTTTCAATCGAAAATCTCACTTATATGTTTAAAATTAATAGTAATAGTTAAATTTTTACACTTGTAATATAAACTGTATTAAAGTAAAGATATAAATCTTTAGTTGTGCGATCATCATCGTAAATCTATTAAAAATTAATTAATTAAACACAGAAGCCTAAATGTTTAATATAATAGATACCGTTTGTAAATACTCCTCGATAGAGATAATCCGACTTAGAACTAATACGAAATTTCATATAAAACGTTACAAGACAATCCTCTTTACTCCGCC
This sequence comes from Heliconius hortense, assembly GCA_018230405.1. Taxonomy (NCBI): domain Eukaryota; kingdom Metazoa; phylum Arthropoda; class Insecta; order Lepidoptera; family Nymphalidae; genus Heliconius; species Heliconius hortense. The sequence goes on from DWAL01000100.1 coordinate 3,385, forward strand.
AGCCCTAAGGGCTCCTGTTAACAAGGAGTGACATTCCAAATTCAAAATATATATAGGTATATCAAATAGTGTTTACTGTGCACTATTTGTTATATATATATTTTGCATAATTATTTGCTATAAATTTATAGCACTGTTTATATCGGTGACATTTTGTAAAAAAAATATAATTTAAAGTAAATGTAAAAAAAATACCTATAATATCATCACACGCAAAGTAAAAGCTTAAATGTCGTTAATAGGAACCCATTGGGAGTGTCTAACAACCATCTCTAAATGACATCTTTTGTTTGTTAAATAAGAAATGTTTTCTTTTCACTTAAAATATTAATAAATTTAAAATATTTACATAAGAATAAAAGCTTTAATAAGTAAAGCAATTCTGGAACGATCACATATCACTCAATCAAATGATAATCTATATCTATAAACTTTAAACCGATAATGAGAAATCCAACAGAGTATATGAAGAGTAAATATTTTTATAGTGGTTTTTGTTACACTCAAATATGCTTATTTCAAATAAACTCTGAACTAACATAGTACAAAATATAAGAGAATTAAATTCTCACAAAATATAATTTAATCTATAATGTAAGTAGAAACCTATCATAGCGGAACTGTCGTTTAATAACGTTGATACAAATTCGATTCATTATTGTAAATAGCAAATTAAATTAGCAATATTGTTCTACATCTCGGCAACTTGAAATAAAATAATTTTGAACATTCTATATTGTTATTGCAATATTTTCTCTGTGTTTCAAAATAATAGAAATACACAATATACGCATGTTAGTTGCTGTGTACCCGTTGACACCCGTCCTAACTCTACCTTAGATTATAACACCCTGTGAAATGATCGCCTCCTGGTGGCGGCAGTAGTTCTTGGCATAGAAGATGAATTATATAAACGTAAAGTTACACATATCTCAACTCGCACCTGACATCACACCAGCTTCAACATAACCTCGACATTTAATAACATCAAATAATTAAATACCTAATTAGTCTAACAACGAATCGTGTTGATATGAGATGTTCGTGACGTGGCGGTCACCAATCTGGTCACCAATTTATAGTCAAAATAAAATTCACATTGACGTGACAAAAATAACATATTTACAAATTGCATTTAGACAAATATTTGTGATTAGAACTAATTATTTACACTGATATTTTATTGTCACCATATTATTTTGGTGAATTAATTCTAAGAGTAACGTTTTACTTAAAACGTAGTAAACGAAAATGTAATATATATAATATATTATATAAATAATATATAGGTATAATATGAACAGCAACCATTCACTGCCTGAAGTAAAGAGGTAGGGATGTCACTCGTGCTGAATCTTATATAAAAATAAGTCCTCTTATCCCGACCCCTTAAAACTATCTATGATTTATAACATTATTTCTAACAACAGTCGGCTTCTCTCGTTTCCCGTGAGCCTGGGGGAAGCGATTGATGGCGACATATACAAAAATAATACAAATATTTCCTTAAATACCTATAAAATGTATTATTTTTTTATGATGATAATTTGTTTTTTTAAATTTACTTATGTCGTTCGAGACAGTTGGTATTATAAAGTGTAGCTTTTGCATTAGGGAAGTGAACTGAAGTAATATTGTAGTGCACATTATGTTATATATGTATTAATACATATATTAATAGAAGAGGTTATTTTTTTTTCTAATAGATATAGTACTTTTAGTTTCTTTTTATATAAATACATACATATGCCTCTAAGACATTTGGACACTCAAATATTATTTTTACGATATTATATTCTATGTACACGGGCATTCTTTCTCTATAACTATAGTATTAAATTTTGAGTAGGTAAATATGTTTGAGCTTTCTCATGGGTCTTACTTGATTTATTATATGAAACTACAAATTAAGTGGTAACCTTTTTAAATTACATCGAATATATAAATGATCGTGCAATTTAATACTTATACAAATAACATTTCATTATTTCCCGAAATTGACTTTAATTAGATATTATTTCATGTAAGTTTTTCAGGTCAGTTGTGTTGGTATATTGGCTGGCAAATATTTTTAGTGAGCTTATAAAATTTGGAAAATATCCATTTTTATTAAGATTATTAATAAGTCTCCTCTATGCATGTATATTAAGGTGATTACCAAAGTCAATATACAAAACCTGAGTTTTATGAAATCTATGTACAGAATGCCTCGATTTCAGGATATTGTTTTTGCATTATTAAAAATATGAGAAAATGTACCAAAACTTGCAACATGTGGTAACACCTTACTATACATACATTGTCTTAAAATGCCTGAAACTGCCATTTAATATTGTAGTATTATAACAGTAGTAGATATTTACTCTAGAAAGGTAACGCGACCTCTACCACTAGCTACTAGCACTTATAAAGACACTCAATAGATAATGTGACACGTTCATATATTGCGAGTCAAGTTTGCTTTTTAAAAAAAATACATTTACAAAAAAAAAACCCCCAAATTTTTTCAAGGTTTAAGTTGATGTGTTAAAATAAAGGCTAAACATTAATATGTTTATAATAATATAATTCGTTTCATGAAATTCTTATTAACCAAAATATATGAAAATATCACATTGTCCAATTTAGTGTTGTCATAGGTTGTATAATCACGTGTTGTCAGCTTTCAAGCAAAGGGATGCAATGTGACAGGTTCGAAGTCGTCGTTGGCGGGTCTCGGGGGGAGTCTGTGTGGCGGTGGAGGAGGCGGTGGCAGCAAGCTGGTGCCCTCCGGCATGTACACGTTGGTCACTCGCCCCTGATAGTTGTTAAATTGTATAAATAATATATTTTTGATTAATTCATCATATAATTACATATAAACAAAAACACGGTTTATTTATAAGTGGTAGAAAACTCTTAGATAAAGAGCTGAAATTATCAGCTTTTCACCTCGTGTAGTTATTTACGTGTTATGTTTAATTTCCAATATACGTTTGTAAATTTACGTTTTCTAAAAAAGTAAATTATAGTTTATTACAACCTAAGTATATCTTAAAAGTACAAAATGTCTAATAGTTATTTATCACACATTAATAAATGTTACTGAAGCATTGTTCAATAATATAAAAACAAAATAATGCAAGTATCCTGATAATTAATAGCTTACCTGACTCTTGTCATATTTAAAAATTCCTTGGAAGCGATTCTGTCGTCTTTCAAGAGGCTCCCCAGCAGCCGTCGTACAGCTGTAGTTGGGATTATGAAACGATATGTGACCCGTCGATTCTCGATAATTTTCCTTTAATTCTGCTCCATGCTCTCGGCGTATTTTGACTTTGAGTAAATAATGGCCTAATCAGTACATATCAATTATGTATTATTTGACATTGGATAACAAATTTAAAATGAAAAACTAATATTAATGATGTTTTTTTAAATAAAAGCTTAAAAAGTAATAAAAATGTAGTTAGTTAAATTATTATTTGGAATACAATGGCTTCTAAATTAATTATCTTGTTTTATATGAACTGCAGTGATTATATATTTATTTCATTCGCAGAGAAAAATAATTTTAAGTGAATAATTTTTTTTAGTATTTTTTATCTGTGATTATTAATAAACTAAATAAAAAAATAAAATGGACTTACGGAGAACCACAGCAACCACTACAACCACGATTAGAAGAAACACAGCGATTGCTATTCCGATAATGACCGCTCCGTAATTCGAAGTAGGCGCAGCTGTGGGTGGCGGCGCATAGTTTGGATTGATTTCCATATCTGTATAGTCGTAAAACGAAGGGTAATGGGATGGCATACGCAAGTCCACGCGAAGTTTTGGTGCTGAAAATATCAAATAAATATAAATTAAAAATCTTATTTTTTTATTTACTTACAAACAATAAAACTTTGTATTATGTATTATAATTATATGCAAATTATATTTACGCAAGGTATGTTTATTGGTCTTACTTGTTGAGCAAGTTCTAGAATCGAACGCATCTGGGCAAGCACATATATAATCATGTCCTCTAAACAGGCAGAGATGTGAACATCCACCGTTGTCTTCTTTACATGGATTCCAGCCGTGCTGTTTATCAGAAGACACTGCTTTTATTTCCATTACCATTTCTAAATCAGTGCGTATCGCAGTTACGTTTTTGCCAGTTCTTTTGTCCGCACGCATTACAGATTTCTTGTACCAATCCGTCCAATATATAAATTCATTAAACTGAAAAAAATATATGTATACCGTGAATTTGGCATTATAATATAGAAATTATCGTATTATATTTAATATTATCTTTTAATTCACTATTTATAAAACATAAAATACATAATATAATCAGTACCTGAGTCATTCCGAAGGGATTTTTAGCTTCAGGAACAAGTTGTACTCGGTGTTGACCATTTAAGTCAGATGTATCTATTCGATCTTTTAAGGCATCGGTCCAATATAATCGTCTATCTTTATAGTCAATTGTAATCCCATTGGGGAAACCTAAATCGTGACTGACAATAATTTTTCTTTGACTACCATCTAACGCTGCTCTTTCGATATTTGGACTTTCTCCCCAGTCGCTCCAGTACAAATATCTAAAAATATATCAATTAATTTGAATGTGTTTATTTTTAATTTTATAATTCTTTTGCAGTTGTAAGTTAAATTTTACCCTTTTGCGGGGAATATAGCCAGTGCTCTCGGTTCTGTCAATTCACTAATTAGCGTTTTTCTAGACGACCCATCCAACTTAGCAACTTCCACAACCTGTGACCATTGAATTTCAAAATTATTTAATTTCTTTCGTACAGAAATAAAGTATTTATAATATTATTTTTCCACAAAATTAAAATGTACCTTGAAATCATTATCAGTCCAATAAATGTTATTAGCGATCCAATCTACTCCTAAACCATTAGGTGTATCCAGCCCTGTGTTTACTACTACGGTTGTTTCGCTCATATTTTCCATATTTATAGATCTAAAGAATAAAAAAAAAGCTTATTTTAAATTCAATAACAATATAATTAAATAAGACTGAAAAATAAAAATATTAATATAAACCTTATTTCATTGTTATTAACATCTGTGAAAAATATTAGCTTCCTCTCCCAATGGTAGTCTACTGCCACAGAATTTTGTATTCCTTTTACTGGTAATGTAATGTCCCACTGTTCAGGTGTATCCAAAGATATCATAGCAATGCTTCCTCTTGCAGCAAATACAAGGAAATTATCAGGATGTTTCTTACAGATTTTCGGATTGTGTTCAGTTTCATTTTCGAATAATAGTCCAGTAGGACAAGCGCACGAATATCCTTGCGGGGACCGCAAGCAAAGGTGAGAGCATCCACCATTTTTGACACCACAAGCGTTTTCCAATATATGGTCGCCCTGTAAATAAATCTATTATTTAAAATTTCATATTTTTAATTAGATAGCTTAAACGATTATAAAATTAAAAATATATATGTGCATTAATTTAATGATTTATTTATTGTATACCTGTATTGCTCTTATATCCATGAGTCCTTCAAGATTCTCTCGAATCGTAATTTGGTCTTCTCCATTAGATTTATCCGCTCTGTGAAGGGCTTTTGTTTTCCAGTCAGTCCAGTAGATATGCGGCCCAACAATAACAATACCATATGGATATGGAACTTGATTCAGGAGCGTTTTGCGATCGCGACCATTAAAATCTGAGCTTTCTATAGTTAATATCTTAGCGTCGTTCCAGTAAAGGCGACCTTCAATTCTATCAATTGCTAAACCGTTGGGCCATTTAATGGAATTTTCAATAATGACTTTCCTGTAACAACAGAGCATTAATATAGAGCAAATATGTAAAGAAATTTTGTGTTTCTTTAAGGTAGTATAAACCGACCTGTGTTTACCGTCCATATCTGCTCTTTCTATTTTAGCTGAGGTACCCCAATCTGACCAAAACATATATCCATATTCATAATGTAATGCAATGGCACGTGGGGAGTCTGGAAAATTATTTTATGTTACTTAATGTAAATATTGCTTTACAAACTAACACTGTATAATATAATTTTATTATGTGTTCTTACCTAAACCAGTCCATACAAGAACTTTTCTGTTCATGCCATTTAAATCGGCTACCTCAATACTGTTTCTGCCACCGTCAGTCCAATAAATCTAAATAACATATATAATTTCAATTTAACATTTAAGAAAAAGCATTTGAAGTTGAAATTTATCTTTTCATATAAATACATCTTATATTATGTATATTTAATTCTATTTTTAACCTTTCGTCCAGCTGAATCGATAGCAATTCCATCCGCAGTATGAAGTCCCCTTTCAATAATTGTTTCATTTTGTTGTCCATTTTTGTTTGCACGCTTAATTTTTCTTTCTCCAGTATCAGTCCAATAAATAAGTCCTACGAATACAAACAAATGTTAAATAAAAAAATGTTATCTATGAAATACGAATTATAGTAAATTATTTTTAAATATGGGTGACATTACCAGTTCTTTGATCTACGTCGACGCCGAGAGCATTTTTTAAGGAAGGTAACGGTAAAACAACATCAACAAGATATGGTACATCCAAAGATACTATCCTTATATCTACACGATGAGCAAATATCAAAAAGTTTATAGGCCCATTTGTACATGTCCTTCCATCCTTCTGTAACGTGAAATTATTATATAACATTTTTATATTGTTTGGTATAGTGTAAACATATAAAATAAAATAATGTATTTTATGAACAATATGCTGATTACATACGCCTATTTTTATTCCTATTGGGCAGGCACAAGATCTTCCTTCAGGTCTTAAAAGACACAAATGAGAACATCCACCATTGTTTTTGCTACATCTGTAAATATATAGAATTAAGAAACAAAACGTTTATCTTTGTATTAGAATAATATTTGTGACATAATCCGTAGATACCTATTTACTCCTCCTCGTCTTTCTTTGTGAAATACTCTGACGTCCATTAGTCCTTCAACGCCAGCACCTAGAGTTCGTCGATTTTTCCCTGTAAACTTGTTAGCTGCTTGAATTGACTGAGTTTCCCAATCTGTCCAAAATACCTCATCTCCATACAAATCAAGGCCGAATGGATGTGGTAAATGTTGACCTGAAACGAATAATAAGACAGATTTTCCTAGTTACTTAAATCATACGTACATATCATTGACTATTCTGGACATTCAAAAATTATTACTTATTATGCCCATTAAAGTCAAAGTATAAGAAAATAAAAGCTTATTTAGGAAATATATACCTATCAACACGGTTCGTCCAGATCCATCAAGATTAGCATATTCAATGGTAAGGTTTCCACCATCCGTCCAGTAAATGCGATTATTCACTAAATCTAAAGCTAATCCATTTGGCCAAGTCATATTGCCAAATATTAGCTGTTTTCGATTCCCCCCATCCATATCGGCCCGTTCGATGCATGGAGCGGCGCCCCAGTCTGACCAGTACATTACACCGCCTAAAAAAAAGTACATATACACATACAGAGTTCGTGATAAAAATACAATGTATACTTTAATATGTTACTTTTCAGTTGTAAATCTTTTGCGTTACAATTTCTTTACAATATTTTAGTAATAATTATTGTTATCACTAGAAAGGTTTTATCAGTGAAAATATACCTATAGAATCTAATACGATGTCTCTAGGTTTATCAATTTTCTCCCATGCCAGTAAAGTTCTCATAGTACCATCAGCATTGGCTACCTCAATCCTATTTGTCCCAGCGTCAGTCCAGTAGAGTTTATTAGTTAACCAATCATAGGCAAGTCCAGCTGGTGATACTGCAAAAATATAAAAAAAAATTAATAAAAGTACACCAATTCAATAAACTTTAATTTTATTAATATTACAGATTTATAAATTGTGTTTTATAAATGTACATAGATCAATTCGTAAATGTTGTTTTAAAGAGCTCTTACTTAAATTGGAGCCAACAATAATAGTTTGTTGTGAGCCATTCAAATATGCTCGATTTATAGTATCTTTTTCGACATCAGTCCAAAATATAGAGTTGCTGTTATGATCCCAATCAAGTGCAACCGCAGATTTAATATTTTCCACGGGAATCACCTGCAAATAATGAGCAGTGTACATACATTACATACCTAAATATACAAAAACCTATTATTTGTTTGTTGGGTATTTGTTGGGTAATTTGTCGTAAAAGATATTAATTTTTTTTTAAATCTTAATTAAATAGTTTTGTCATATCATATGCTAACTTTAATATCATTAAATAGAAACAAAATAGTTCACCATATCTAAAGAATCCATTTGCTTTCTAGGGTGTAATTGTTTAAGTCTGATGTCCTTGCGTCGGGCATAAAGAAGCAGTTTCTCTGGTGTCTCTTCACATGAACGACTGTAAAGAGATGTCTATCATAATGATATATTTTTTTATATAAAATTTTTTTTTTTTCCTCTTGCTTTAAAATCATATAGTTTTATATCATTTCTGGTATTAATTAAAACTTTATTTAATTTGTAAAATTATAATCCACTAAAATTGTAATAATAATTACCCATCAGGATTTAAGTTAAAGCCAACAGGACATCGACAAGAGTATCCACTAGAATTTGGGAGACAGAGATGAGAGCAACCACCATTACGAGTGCCGCAACGATTTTTGTATGTGCGAAGTTGACGCAGAGGATGATAGCTGCCATTTAAAAAATATTGAATTATTTCATTTCATTGAATATTTACCTAAAAGGAATATATAAAAGTAATAAAAATCGTGTATATACCTTTGTATATCCATTGGAACATGTAAGCTGGCGTGTACAGTCTGTATACCCATTCCAGTTTTCTTATTAACTGTCGAAATACTCTTAGTATGCCAATCAGTCCAATATATTGCATCTTCAAATAATGTTAGTGCAAATGGGTGGGGTAATCCTTTATTTGTTATCTTTAAAAAGAAAACAAAAATTAAGTCATGTATTGTCTAATACCATTAAAAAAGATTTAAATTCAAAAATATAAAAATACTTACTCGTTTCCTTTCCCGGCCATCAAACGTTGCCCTTTCGATGACATGATGTTTAGCATCAGCCCAATATATTTTGGAATCCATGTAGTCAATTGTTAAACCATTAGGCCAAAAAATTTCACTAACAATAACGCTCTTTCGATTACTTCCATCCATATCCGCTCGTTCAATTTTAGGATTAGGACCTATGATGAAATATATCAACATTAAAAATACATTATTTTAAAATATGACAACATTGCAATCCTAGTTTAAAAATTAGAAAGTATTAAAATATTTCAATACCCCAATCTGTCCAAAATACAATTGCGTCTCCTGGATGAACTGCAATAGCTCTTGGTTTGTCAAGATCACTGGCCGCCAACACTGCTCTTTGTGATCCGTCCAATGTAGCTACTTCAACTCTTCTGGTACCAGAATCCGTCCAGAAAAGGAGATCGTGAATCCAATCTACAGCAACTCCTCCAGGTGTTTCGAGACCCCACCTTATAACATCTAAAAATATTTTATTATAAAATACTTGAACTTCTTAAAAACTCTATAGATTATATTTAATTAGTTATGGTAAACATATAATATACCTGACATATTATTACTATCCATTCGTGCAACTCGTATAACTTTCATGTTGTTTTCAGTCCAAAATACCAAATTCTTTTCATAATGATAATCTAGAGCTACTGAGTTATGTAGGCCTTTTAAAATTGACATATAGTTGTCTCCAGTGAGCCAAACCTAAGGATTAAATGTGTTAAGCAAATCGTAAGCCATACAACAATCAATAACATGATAAATAAGTTAGACTTTTTATAAAAATACGCACCTGGCGAATTCCTATCCTGTTGGTAAATAGTAGTGTCGGCGATTCTCCCGTTGCTTTACAGGACCTTCCATCGGGCCTAAGAACGTAACCAGTCATACAACCACAACTGAAACTTCCTACAGTATTGGAGCAGGTTTGAGAACAGACTGGATCCTGTTCGTACATACACTCGTCAACATCATGGCAACTGGAAAAAATATATTGTTCAGATTTTTTAAACATAAATGATTTAATTTAACAAATTAAATAAACTAAATTTAATTAAAATTGAAAAATTGATTCTTTATTTTTTGTTTTTATATATACATATATGTGCATAAAAGTATGTAAAGTTTAAATATAATAAAAAAAAAATTAAAATTATTATTATACGTACCTTATACCATCCGGTGATAACAAAAAGCCTAAAGGACAATCGCATCCAGGCAGCCCGTCGTATGTGGTGACACATAGTTTTTCACATTTATCCTCTGGACCACACTTTCTCTTAATAGGACAGTTCTCTTCATCATCTTCTCTTGGACAATCTTTCATACCATCACAGACGTGTTTTCTATTTACGCAACTTCTAAAAGCGTCATTAAATGCAGACTTGCACATATACTGATCTACTTCGCAAAACACTTGGCAGTCCATTTCGTCTTCACCATTTGTGCAATCGCGGACACCGTCGCATAACCAAGTTTTCTGTAATTTTTTTAAAATTGTTAAATATTGTGTAAGGAGGGTTACAGCTTTTCATGAAACTCTTATTTTATACAATTTTGACAATAAAAACTCTTTACCGATATGCAACGTCTGTCTGCGCAAGTGTATTCATCCGCGGTGCAGTTGCGCATTCCATGCGGTTCACAATTCAATTCGTCATCACCGTCCGCACAGTCGCGTTCCAAGTCACAACGCCAACGATCCGGGATGCATTTACCGTCGCTACATCTACAAAAATGTGTTGTAGACAAAATCATAAAGTGTATGTATATTATAGTAAATATATAAAGATATATTTATTTCACGTATAATTTTACTCTAATACATTCTTTTCTGTTATAGCGCATAAGGATTTTAACAATAGAAAAAAAAAAGTCTAATCTTATTGATTATCCGAAACTTACTTAAACTCGGCAGAGTTGCAGCTCCCGGGGATAATCGGACAAGAGTCTTCGTCAGTCCAATCACCACAATCGTTGTCGCCGTCACATTGAAAATCTTTACGAACACATTTTTTGTTGTTACATTGAATCTCATTTTCACCACATCCAAGCAAATCCAGTGCTGCAAACGTAGAATTTAAATTCAAATAATCTATATATATATAGAATCACTGGAACTTTTAGTAAATCCAAATAATTAAATTGTTAAATGGATAAAATTTGAAATCTGGACTATAAACAGAATTTTCTTACGACACTCTGCTTCGTCGCTATTATCGGGACAATCAGCTTCTTTGTCACATCGCCAATGAAGGGCAAGGCATTCACCCGATGCACAGGTAAATTGATTTTCTCGACACCTGCAAGTAAAAAAAATAATAAGTACAACATAATCAGTCATGTAAAAAAATGGATAATTGCGAGTCGATATCGCCGACCGAGGGTTACGTATCAACATCATGATTGTAGGTGAAATGAAAGGGAACGTGATATATTGTAAAAGTCGACAAACGTAAATTTGCGGGCGTATGCACTTATATTGTATGAAATAAGCTATAAATATAAGTTTGCAATTATTTTTTTCTATGATATATTCGGATTTTTTCTTTTATTTGCATTGTAATTTTTCATATTTGCTAAATTTCATAATTGTAGGGTATTCTCTATATTTTGAACATGCGGTGAATCTCATACAAAATGTAACTAAATAAATGCCTATCTTTTGATTATGCAGACTTAGATTTTTTTTTTCTGTGCTCCTTGAGACCGTTTACAGATATTTTTGCACGTGGTCTTGACAGACGGACAGACATACGAACAGACGGACAACAAAATGATCCAAAAAAATAGGTTAATAATCCTTTACGATTAAATCATAAAAAAAATATATCTTAACAACATTTAATTTTTCTTATAAGATGTTAAAGTACGTAATTATGTCGACAACGGTTTTTTTTTCAGTATTTATA